>SNQJ01S0016574.1:0-17466 GCA_010110895.2 Picea sitchensis | reverse complement strand
CTCTCTCTCTACCCCACTCTCCACAACATCAAAGAAATCAAATGAATGGATTGTAGGGTTGAGCCAAAGTAGCTATGCATCTAACATCTTTGTAGATATCACTCGAAAATCATTATGATTATAACAATTTGGCTAAAATAACTACCAAAATGAGCTCGATATAATTATACCAAATTCCCACAGATCCTTCGCTCCCTTCACTCAGAGGGGAGGGACTTGAACCCAGGTCGGATGTCTTATTTGTATCATTGGAGGCAACAAACAGGAAAAGAATTTCATGCAACACTAACTGATGTAAAATTTGAATTTATGATAGATAGTTTAAAGTGGAAAGTCCATCCTCTCATAATCAAAAGGCAATAATGACTCCTATGGTACAACCCATGAAAATTCTTGTGGTATTAAGTTTATCCCTAAATAAGCATGTGGAAATATCCCATTGGACCCTTCCTCTTCCTCTTTCTCTTAGGGAGGGAAACCAAGGGCTTGGTTGGTTCCCTCATTGTTGAAACCTCAACAGGACTTGGAGGTCAAAGATTGTTTAAAGTAACCCAAACTCTGCACGCTTGATGATTGGGTTTAAACTCCAATCCTTAAAATCATTCAATGTGTAGGTGGGTTGAATGATGGAGATCATGATATGGATTACCTCATTGTTGGCCTCTAATGAGGGAAAGGTATTGGAATGTTAGGTGGATTACGGACCCTTGTAGAAAATATGTGGTCAAAAGGATTCAAAACTCAATTGTTAGTATTGAATTTAATTAATTAGCACTTATGTTAACATTTTTAGTTTTTTATTGAAAAAAATTGTGAACTTTGTTTATCAAAACACTATTGTTGTTGTTTCTAACCATGTAGATGGAAAAGGAGGGTGGTGACATTAATTTTACCAAATCTAGCCTTGGTTTTGGTGGGTTGGGGTTTTTGGTTTTGGTGCAGTACCTGGATCCACCACGATTCACTGATCTCTATCCACCAATAGATCTTCCATATTGAGCTTCCACAACTCAAAACTTTTCCCATTAAGCTTCTCGATCTCCATTTTCAAACTGCTTGCCATTTCTTTTCACCTGAAAATCAATACCACAGATCTCCCACTGTAACAAGGTTTATCACAGTCCCGAGCCAAACCCTTGACCACAAAGGCGTCCCCCTAAAGCCAACAAATCTATGATACCAAATGTAGATTTTAACCTTGTACAATTTTTACTGCAAGCATATTTTCAATAAAAGAACAAAAAATATACAATGGAAAATACACACATTACACAAAGATTTTTCCTCTGGAAAACCCAAATCAGGAAAACCAACATATTTTATATTCATTCATTGTGATACATTGTTTACAATACAATATACATATAGGAGCCAACGACATCCAAAACCCTAACCCAATTATTTGTATTAGTAAAAAACCCTAATTCCTTAACCAGAAATAAAAAACCATTGGAAAAAACCATGTGCCGAAAAACTGCCCAACAATGGACATGAAAAACAAGGCGACATGAAAAACGAGGCAAAAAATGTGACACGTTTCCCGAGATAAAAAATATTTGATGGGGGTGCTTCCCCTAACCCCCTTGTAGGGGGGATATCGCCCCCCTTCAACCCCCGAAGGGGGGGCCTAGCGCCCCCCCCTCAAACACCCCTGCATGCCCAACACAACGTAGTAGAAACTAGGGCTTGTCGTGAAAAGAATATAACACATACCCAACAAAGATAATGCTTATTGTATATATTTACTAGATATAACTAACATCTCCTCTAGGAGAAACTTCTTGTTTTGTTTCCAGGTTACCATGGAGTTATGATTGATCACAACATTAGAACAATGTTTCTTATTGTATTTCTTACTTTTGGCTCTTTTTTTAGGAAGGTCACAAGTGATAGCTTTGAAGGAGCTACTATGACGATTGTTCTCACTATTGTTTTTATTATTATTATAAAGAGTATTATTCTTTTCTATTGTTTCTCCTTTGTTGTTCTTGTTCCGGATAGGTCATTGGTGATAACCTTGAGGGATCTATAGTGATAGTTGTAGGAGGAAACATATTAGATGAGACATGGAACATACTATCTAAGTTGTATACATGACCGTATACATCCATGTACCGAAGAAGAATAATAAGAAGAAGCTACTTTTGCTAGATACAAAACATCTCATATGGAGACAGATCATGAGGACAAGAAGGCTCCAAAGATGAAAGAACAAATCCCTCTAGTGCAGTTGATCACTCTTCAGATCATCAGGAATATTTAGTATAGCCAGAAGGGCCTACCCAGAATCATTGCAGTAACGAGGAAGAGACCGGTATGGTCCTGTGAAACTTTGCAGAATACAAATCCATATAGCATTTATGATCCATATCATGAGGAGAAAATGGCTCCACCAGTGGTGAAGCAGGCGACCCCACCAAGTACCAACTCAAAAGGATATAGAGTTCAGAGGGAGTCATCCCTCACGATCCAGTAAGGAGGACAAGCCCCCCAAGGACCATTCATAGAGATGTACAAATCCTTATTTGTGTCAAGAGGATTCTCCCAACAAGAGGGATAAGACTATGATGAGATACTTGCTCCAATAATCAGAAGAAGTATATATAGAAAAAACATGATTCATTAAAAATATCTAACACAATATGATATTTAGAGGGACAAGGTATGACAATCCATGTATTTGAGATTGAGTTACCTCCATAGAAAGAGGAAAATCTACCTCAATGTTAGTTATTGAGCCACTCTCAGTTTCATATGAAGTTGTTTCCGTGATAGAATAGAGAAGCTAATCTCAGAGTTCAATATCTACAGTGAGAATGGAGGAGTCATTGTCATCTTCAGAAAGAGTAGCTGTAGGTGCAGAGTCCTAGTTCCAGAAGGAACAATTTCATAGAGAGTAAAGGACATATTCTCAGGAAGTGAGAAATATAGTGCTTTTCCAAACCTAATTTTAGGCTGGGAAAACCACTATTTATAAGGGACACCATCGCCTCATTTGTACACTCACACGGTAGCTCTGCAACTAAGAAGAGTAAGTGCGAAAGTCCCAAAGGAAGATGCTATTGCAACTAGTAGGTGACATTGTGGAAGTTATTGGTTCATCTCTTGGGTATCTCTTGGTTAAGTGGTGCACTACTCTTCCATAGTCAAAGGTTAGAGGAGGATCTTCTGCTTTGTTAGTTCTCTCTTGGAGAGAGACATTGTTCTTGGTTGTTGAATCTATATTGAGGAAGTTTGCTGGGTTTTTCTCTTAGAGGGTTTTCTGAGGGTATATCTTGTGTATGCTATGAATGTTTTTCTTTCAGTGATCCTTTATATGCATTTATTGTGCTAATGGTTTATAAGTAAAAGAACACTAATCTAATTAATTGCTTAAGATGTAAAAATCAACACATCCACTACTCCTTGCATTAAATGTGCCTCTACCTCAATTTCCACCAAATCTATCTAGGTGGTTTTAATGTCATAGACGTTGTTTTTTATCCATTATATGGATTATTTTTATGAACAAATGTTTCTCCCCCCTTGGTCTATCCATCCCATCCACCATAGAACCCAAAAAAACCTAATGGTGTAACCGTTTGTAAAATTTACCTTAATCATCAAAAGAATATTCACCTTCACCTCTATTTGATTTCTCCTTTTGTTCCTAACTTCTCATTTTCTATATCCAAAACAAGTTCACCTTTCACTGAGAAAAATAAATGTTATAAATACACACCCTTTACTACTTTTCCTTTATTTCTATTACATTAAGAAATAGTAAATACTTGTCGTTATTTAATATATTTATGATTTGAACAACATATTAGTGAACATAATCAAGTAATCCAATTACAAATATAAATATCAACAAAATTCATTACCATACTTTGATGCCCCTCTCCTGGTCCTGTAGATGTGCTAGGACAATGATACTGGGATGATAGTATATCTTAATAAAATTACTACTCCAATGAAAATACAACTTGACCTTTATATTTTAATGACAATGAACTAGATATAGAATATGACCATATTCTAAGACATTTTCTACCTTCAAATTTACAACCTGGTGTGAATTATAAAGATGATGCAACCATAGAAATTCCAAATATTCATCCAGAGAATGATATTTCTCTACATGGAATGAGTTTCCCACTTAGAACCTTTATATTTGCAATAATTTACAATGTTTGATAAACCTTTATTAATTACCAAATTGTAAATTTGTAGGTATTGAGTCTTACATCCATTTGTTGGCTCGAATCGATTTCATAGTATTTTCACTTAGTCAACAACAAAGGAGATTATTACTTCGTTTCCTGGTATATACACTTCCTGAAATCTAATAACCCACTTAATTTATACCAGTGCACAAATTGGGTAGCGACCCACATGTCTATGAGATATTGGTGATTTCAGGCTCAAATCTAAAAGATGATCAATTTTGCCTCGTTCCTCTCCCCAAATTAACAAATTATCATCACTTTTGAGCTCACTGTAACCAAAAGAAGGGTGTATCACTCTTACGCAGAGCCATTGATTACACAAGCTACACATCGGAATAAATCCCACCTACTACAAGAAGTATATCTACCATACTACAACCTCCTCCACCAATGTTTTCCAGGAAGGCCCGACACAAAAGAAAAAGAGGAAGCTCTGAGTCAAGAGAATTCCAAAATTGCATCTGATGGATGAAACTTTGGAATGCAGTGTTGTCCCTTGACAAGGTTTTGTGGAAATGCTGGTCATGTTTGACCAATTTTGGGAACTTTGATAGGTTGGTCGAAGATGGAGCGCGAGGCGAAGCAGAGATCATGGAATCTCGCCCCCTTTTGTGGGATTTTTGGGTTTAGGGTATATGTAACAGGTATGGGATGTCGGCCCATGGGTCTTACCCATGCTTAGGACCCTTCTGTAATGTATAAATAGATATCTAGGTGATGTAATAAGAAGACTAGATATAAGAGGTATGTGGTGCTAAGTGTTGTATTGTGCTAAGTGCAAGTGATGTAAGTGGTTGGATCTACGTGATTGAGTTAGCTCTGTGCATATTGTGTATTGAGAAATTGTAGGGCTAAGTGCAAGTGATTGTAAGAAAGGCTCTGTGCTGTGCCAAGCTCGGGGAAGGAGGATCTGGTGAGGTGCACGCAGATCTCCTGTCCCATGTGGAGTTGGTTTGAGGCTCTGTGCATGTAAGGATATTGAGAGAAGATAATAAATAAGACAAAGAGTTGGTGGATGTATCACCACATTGGGGGTGAACCACATATATCTTGTGTTATGATTTCTTTTGTGTGATTGATGTGATTTATGCTTAGTGTTGCCATCTTTATGTATGTTAGATGCATCTGATTTAGTATATTAGTTCTTAATAACTTGGATGAATACTAGATCTATTGATGATATGTGCTAAATGGTCAGATATGATTAGATCTTGTTGAATACTGCATTGTTCTATAATTAGGGGTTTACCTGTGATGTGAATAAGGGTTAAATGATAATGAATGTTAACTACTAAGTGCTTTGTTAAGTATTGTAATCACAGATCTATGTCCCAGCTAGGTTGCAAACACTTGAGTCCTACAACCCCCCCTTCCTCTACCTCAGGTGAGACCTCATTTGCTTCGTAGGTGTTTCCGAAGGTCCAGTAGTTAGGGTTTTGTTGGTGCGTTGTTGTAGCGTTGAACCCTGGGTCTGCCCCTGTGCCAACAAATGGTTCCATTGCTGGGACTTGAAACTGTGATTGCTGGGAACTGAAGAAAAGAGAAATCTTTGTGCGTAGATCTGTTGCTGTAGTGCACAATGTTCTACTTTACATGTGAAGCTCTATGCTAAGAAGAGAAGTCTGATATGAAGAAAAGAGGTAAGATCTTAAATCTTTGTGCTCTGATAAAGGTAAGATAAGTGGAAATTTTTGCTTCGAAAGAATAGATCTAGGTATGTTTGATAGATTTGGTCCTAGTCTGAAAACTAGGACACAAATCGAAAAAAGAAGATATGATATGAATAGATTTGATAGAAATAGTGAAAGATATGTTATTCCTATGCATAAAAAGAATTGTTGGACTAAAAAGTGGATGCAGGATCCTAGAAAGGATTTTTTGCAGGTCCATCACTGTGATCCAAGTGCGCAGTACAGGAAAGGCTAGGGATCGTTTAAGAGAAAGAGAGGATTGACTCTTTGTTATAGTTGTAGAAGACCAAGACATCTTGCTAAGGAATGTCCTAGTAGAGGTCATATTTTCCTTTGTTGTAAAGCTACTGGACATGAAGTTTTGGATTTCCCTAGAATGATTGCTAAAGTTGATAAGATGAATACGAGACAAGAAAACCCCGAGGAAGGTCAAGAGACTAAGAATATGATAAAAAACCAAAAAGAAACAGAGGATATATCATTGTAGATGAAAGAAACACTGAATGATCACAGAGACATCAGTTTATCAGAGATTTTAAAAGAGAGAGAGTGCATAGAAACAAGAATAGGAGACTTCGACATAGACTGTGTATTGGATGTAGAAACACATGTGAAAATTATGACATAAAGTACTTGGGAAATCTTAGGAAATCATGCTATGATTCCTTTATTGGGAGGAATAGGATTGTTTAAAGGAAATTTGATAACCCTATGTGGAATACTCGCCCATGTACCTATGATTGCTCATGGAACATCGACAGAAGAAGAATTCGAGGTCATTAAGTTTGCTGAGAACAACACTCCCTTTTCACTTTTGTTAGGAAAGACTTGGATCAAGAGAGATCAGATCCGAAGGAGAGAAGAAGAGGAAGCTCTAGAACAGAAAAAACAAGAATTAAGGGATTTCATGGCTAGGACAATAGCACGCTTACTAGAAGAACATGAGGACAAATCGAAGCAACTGAGGGCCAGAGACCTAGCTGGAAAAGTTGAAAGAATGAAAGAAGACTTAGAGAACTTATCCATGCAGGAGAGTAGAGCACCTACTCCAGAAGCAGTAAGAGAAGAAGTATTATCCTTGAACCTTGTGAAAGATCCTCAACAGTGCAAAGTTACTATGCCAAGAGGGGATAATAAAAAGAATGGCAAGAGGAATCCAGAGACACGGATCACATGAAAGAAATATAGAAAGCTCAGTAAGATGAAACCAAAGCTAGAAAATTTGCAGGAGGTTCCAGAGAGGACTTTGCAGAAGGAAGGCTTGCAGAAATTGAACCTCGTCGGAATAGTAGAACATCGTATATTGACACTTTGCCACGACGGAGAAATATGACCGTTGGAGGCGTCCATATCATTAGAACGATGCTCCAGAATGGCTAGAAACACAATTATTGCTAGAATGTTCGCCATCAGACCATTGGGACCACGCCATAACAAATGGAATTGTATTGATCGAGGAAGTTCTACCCGTTGGAGGGGTTCGTTACGATGTTGTCTATTTATCTCGTCCAGCGTTGCATCGAGGACACTTTTGCGAATTGTGATTATCCAAGCCCACAGAGAACTAATCTCTTTCACACAGTGCTTATGGTAACCTCTCCATTCGATTCTGCGACCTTAGCGCAGTAGAGAAATCCGTCGAAGAAATCCCCATAGAACTCATGGCTAAGAAGGTCTTGTCCACAAGAGTACATGCCTCGTCAATGAGAGGAGTGAAAGCATCCCCATCGATTGCACGTTGATCTGGGCACTCCCGAACTGCGACAAAGAAGAGAATCAAGCATCGCGGCGACTTGGCAAACACGAAGCTCATCCCATCAATCCTGCTAGACTATATCCCGCCTCTGGCTGGCGCGGTGACTCGTGACAACATCCTAAGGGACTTCGACTATACATCGATTACTGCGTACCCCTCAAAGGGGATACGCGCAGTTGGAATGCAGTTAGGACAGATTATGATGTTGAAGATCAATGACTTCAAATTAGGATACCGCAAAAACTATGGAATGCTCGCACCACACAAGTACTTAACCAAGAAAACGGGGAAGAAGTCGAAGATAATTCCCCAGCCGTGGACTATGGACATCGCGAGGTCCACCATTCTTAATGTGATGAAGATCCCACACTTCAGCAGACATCAGGAGGTTAACGTGTGCGTTAAACTCCTCCTGTCCTGCTACCATGGTGGTTACCTATGGTTGGATCGATGCATCAAAGTAGATCCAGTGTTGATCCATCAGATCACTAGATTAAGCATGCAAGGACCAGATCCCCAGTATTTTTACCCAGGGAAGGCTGCAGATCGCGCCCTAGCGCATCGCATAAAATAAACTTACGACGATGCAGAGAAAGGGAAATGAGGCTACAAGGTAGCCTCCATCCAAAATGGCGTAGGAAACCAAGCTTGCCATTTTATTGCTGGTAAGCTCATCAGGAAGAACATGCCAACGCAGGTCACGGGGTTTGTCATCTACCTCGCAGGAAAATGAGTCGAAGGAATGCAAATGAACTGGGTGAGCTACCTCGTGAACCAGTTGGCGAAATACTATCACGAAGCTCAGGATCAGGGCTATGAGTTCCATTTTAGTTGGTTATTGATCCTCATTGCCTTCATTTCTTGGGAGATGCCGGAAGGAGCGACCTTCCCTGAAATTGAACCGTCTAAACCACTAGCTGCGAAGTTCACTACACTCTGGTATACGAGCGACATGGAAAAACAATGGCAGTCAAATGCGGTGTTCCACACCTATTATGTACAGTTGAAGAGGGCCATTGAATCTTTCCCTCGCATGACGTCGAATACCCTGCACAGGTTCATGCCACTTACGAAGTTCTGCCTAGAGATGCACTTCATCTATATCACTACGTGCGGAGACAAACACAAAGAAAAACTCCAGTCCTAATACAAACTCACAGAGGAGGACATGGAAGAACTAACCAAGGAATGGCCTGCAGAGTTACTTGTACCAGTTGACCAGGCAGAACTCTCCGACCCCGACCTCATCGAAATCCCTATGGTCACTCGCGAACAATATGATGCACCCAACAACAACAGGAAGAAAAAGAAGGAAGAGGTACAAGAATTGAGCAACACATCAAAGGATACTACACTAGATTCACCTGAAGGGAGAGGAGGTGACGAAGTAGACAAAGAAGAGGATGAAGGGGAAGAAGACAAGAAGAATCAAGGCGAATTAACACCGCCTAAAGATCCCATGACAGAGACAAAAACATCCAAGAAAAGAAAGGGTTCCCCGACGAAACCTTCATCGTGGAAGAAGTCAAAATCCAATAAACCTCCATTCCACATTGTGCTCACGGTGGATGACATTGACCTTATCATTGTCGTTGTATCATATACCTCAGAGGACATCTTGCAACCAAGCGAAGCCAAACAAGAGACAATGTTTTACATGATCGAGGCAGAGCTCAAAGTGGTACAAGAGGCTCTTTATTCGAGCCACGCAGTGCCTACTGCGCTGTTGTCAGCAGGGGACATAGAAGTAGGATATGAGCCTGCCCAGCTACACAGACTAGCAGTATTGACAGAGGCTCGCCTTCGTTGTATCCAGGAGGAAAAAGAACAGGTCACAAAGGCCCTGAAGCAAGAAAGGGAGGAAGCCATAGAGCAACGTTGGGTTGCATAACAAGAAAAAGACGACCTCCAAGTGAAGTTTGCAAAGGATAAAACACATATCCAAAAGGAAAAAGAACAACTGATCACAAAACAAATGAGATTCAAGGAGGCAATTGCCAGATCAATTCGCTCTGTGACGGGCTTAGCACAGATGGAAGAAGAAACTGCTGAGAGCCAGGTGGGGAAGCTCGCTGAATCCATTCAGCAGCTCCAAGCACGAATAGCAAAATTGGAACTACAAGCCGTGCCAAGCACTCCATAGGAAATGCAAGATCGGAGAGAGGAAACTACCAGGAGCGCAATCGAAAGAATCAAGGCATTGGCCTTGGAATGCAAGCAACTCAGCAGTCAAAATGCGCAAACCTACGAGTGCCTTGCAAAGGACCCTGAACTAAGGACACTGGAGTCACAGCTCTAGCAGGTATAACAATAGGCAACAATAGTGCAAGCACAGTTGAAGCTACTGTCACCGGACGAGAGGATGAAAAGGTCACAAGAACAACGCACGGTTCAGCAAAAGGTCCATGCCATCCAGAGTAAAGTCATGGAAGTGACCCAGAGGCTCTAGCCAGTACAAAATGAAGCTTTCACACTTTTTGAGGAGATTGAAGGACAAGGTGCACAGCTAGAACAAGTAGTCACCATGGTATACCAATGCTTGGAAGGACCGGTGACTGAGAAAGTTAATCAAGAGTTCACCGAGCAAGAAGCTCTGGCGAAGCAGTAGGTCGAGGCAACTCGAGCCAAGATCGAGGCCTTCGAGGCAGATTTACCCAGATCAAAGTGACTCGGGACGAGTCACAGGTGAGTGTTGTGGGCCTGTTGGCCAGTTTTTGTGGAAACTCTGGTCATGTTTGACCAATTTTGGGGACTTCAACAGGTTGGTCGAAGACGGAGTGCCAACCGAAGCGGAGATCATGAAATTTTGCCCCATTTTGCGGGATTTTTGGGTTTAGGGTATATGTAACGGGTATGGGATGTCGGCTCATGGGTCTTACCCATGCTTAGGCCCCTTTTGTAATGTATAAATAGATATCTAGGCGATGTAAGAAGGAGACTAGATCTAAGAGGTATGCGGTGCTAAGTGTTGTATTGTGCTAAGTGCAAGTGATGTAAGCAGTTGGATCTATGTGATTGAGTTAGCTCTGTGCATATTGTGTATTGAAAACTTGTAGGGCTAAGTGCAAGTGATTGTAAGAAAGGCTTTGTGTTGTGCCAAGGTCGGGGACGAAGGATATGGCGAGGTGCATGCAGATCTCCTGTCCCATGCATAGTTGGTTTTGAGGCTCTGTGCATGTAAGGAGATTGACAAACGATAATAAAGAAGACGAAGAGTTGGTGGACATAGCCCCACGCTGGGGGTGAACGACATATATCTTGTGTTATGATTGCTTTTGTGTGATTGATGTGATTTATGCTTAGTGTTGTCATCTTTATGTATGTTAGATGCATATGATATATTATCTTAGTGCTTAATAACTTGGATGAATACTAGATCTATTGATGATATGTGCTAAATGGTCAGATATGCTTAGATCTTGTTGAATACTGCGTTGTTCTGTAATTAGGGTTTTACCTACGATGTGAATAAGGGTTAAATTATAATGAATGTTAATTGCTAAGTTCTCTGTTAAGTATTGTAATCACAGATCTGTGTCACAGCTAGGTCGCAGACACTTGAGTCCTCCAACCCCCCTGCCTCTACCTCGGGTGAGACCTCATCTGCTTCGCAGATGTTGCCGAAACGATCGATAGTTAGGGTTTAGTTGATGTGCTTTTGTAGCGTTGAACCTTGGGTTTGCCCCTGTGCCAACATGCATGAAACACCAATTCACCAAAAACCATAACCATGATCTCACATGTGTTGAGGATTATGAGATGAGGTGGTTGATTAAATCTCCTAATTGAATGCTACATGTACGAAAGACCTTCGACACATACACCCAACACTTGATCTTGATGTATCTTGGCATGAGCTTTGACTTGCCATGTATCTTGACATGAGATTTGACATGACATGTGTTCGACATGCAAATAATATTCCTTAAACATATTACCCTATAGTTAGAGGGAGGAATAAACATAATGACCCATCTCTTAACTCTTAAACTGCACATGGATATATGATTAGGGGACTCAGAACCTTGACAATCTATTTTTGTCTCTAAAGGAGCCATATTTAAGTCTACTTGTATCATCAACCAGTTTTTCCACTTGCCATTTATATGTTTGAAGCAAGTGAAAGAACCATATATTCTCAAACCTTACCACTTCTTTGATTATTCTGTGGAATATTCTTGATAAACCACTCCTGTTTTTATAAAAAAAATTGCACATAAATTTGATAACCAATTCCAAGTCTCCAATAACAATTAATACAATATATGCTCTCTCTCATTAACAATAAAAAAAAGCTTAAAATAAAACAAGAGCTTCAACTTAATTGTTTATAACCCTTCCTAATCCCATATAAAAAAAGCCTTCATAATCAACAATCATAATCAACAATAATCAGTGATGCTCCTACAACCCCTCTCTTTTTTTCTTACCTTTTACTAAAAATTGTTATCTTAATGTTTTTAAGATGATATTATATTTAAAAGTATTATAGAAAAAATAGTGTCTTGGACCTTATTATTTATTATTTTATAATTTATGAATGAAGTTTGTTTCTTTGATTTGTTTAATAACGGATATGTATACTATAAATTCAGTGATGCTCCTACAACCCCTCTCTTTTTTTCTTACCTTTTACTAAAAATTGTTATCTTAATGTTTTTAAGATGATATTATATTTAAAAGTATTTATTATGGAAAAAAAAAATAGGAAAAAAAAAAAAAAATTATTTATTATTTTATAATTTATGAATGAAGTTTGTTTCTTTGATTGTTTAATAACGATATGTATAATTATAAATTAAAATATTAAAATCATTATTTTAAATATATATATAGAGAGACATATATATATATATATATATATATATAAAAAGAGGGTGTTAGATAATTAGTTTGCATGACTTAATTTTGGTGATTCAATGATTTGAAATGAGAAATATTTTTTATTTTTTCATGATATTTTATGGAAAACAAATTAATATAAATAACAAAATAATTATTTTTATTCTTCTTATAACTTAATAAATTTAAAATTAACAAAAAAACGTTGTACATATCTTGAATTTACAATCCGTTTGAAAATGTATCTAAGCGTTAAGTTGCAATGTCCAAATAAATTTCATGTCTCCATCCTCTTAATATGTGGGGTTGGAATGTGGAAAGAAATTTAATCAAAAACTTTAATATCTCCATCATGTTCAAAAATATCTTGGTTTCTCATCGATTTTTTCTCAAAATACACTATACAATATTAACACAAAAAGTTGTGATTGTGTTAACATTTCTTATAAACAAAATTATTTTCTCTTTTTTAGAAATATTATTATTAAACTATTCAATAAAAATAGACAACTATCATATAATTATAAAAAAAAAAATTAAAAATGGAGAAAGGTATTAATATAAAATGAAATACAAAATGACAAGAGAGTGGTGGTGTAATAGTAAAATTCAAAGTGATTGTAAAAATTCATAAATAATAACCATTTAGAAAGAGGCATATAAATTTTGTAAAACATCTCAAAATATAATAGTATTATTAATATAAAATGTTAATTATATTTTAGATTAATGTTAAAAAAAAGTATTAGAGAAAATCCTAGATTTTTATTTAAAATTTGGAGTGATTTATAATTATTACAAAATAAACTATATCTAAATTATTACTAATTAAAGTGATTTAGTGGCATATTTTTATAATGATTATAAATTATTACTATTTAATAATTCATTATAGTAAATATAAATTTATTTTTTACACCAATATACATTTTATATTTATGATCAAGTTTTATTTTAAATTTAGTTAATATTGTTATATTTAATATTTTTATATAAAGTTTATAATAATTATAAGTTTTATTACTCCAATTATAATAATATATTATTTCTCCTCGGATGGGGTGTCACCATAAGATATCGACAACAGTTGGGTTTGGGATGGATAGCCACCTGGGAATTCCAATCACCCATAGTTCAGGTACCCTGCTTGAAATACTAGACCGCCACCTCCCCATTCATTATGCTCACCAATTCGACTCGTGAGAGCACCTGCGTTCAGATGGGCATCGATACAATGCTGTTGGTTTTCTTCACTATCTAGGTTGCCACATTCATTGTAGCATGTTTGGACTCTCCACCTGTCGAGTTCTTTATGTTAAGTTTCCCCATTGTGATGGCACTTTGTTTCATTTGTTGTTGTTATTCGAATTTTGTTTCATATCATTGCACACTAGTTCCCATAAAATTTTCACAGGTTCCCATCCGCTGCATTGTTTCTGCTCCCTGGTCATCGCCATTCCCTTCCCTCCATTGCATCCCTACTTCGTCCTTCCTGTGCATCATTTGATGACAATGCCATGTGAAAGATCCTGATGTCATCATAGCACTCTAACCAGAGCTTTCATGACCAGAGGTCATGCCCCTACCTTTTGTGAAAACAACCTTCTCGACAAAACATTTCGTGGCTCGATCACTTCCTCCACCCAAGGCCCGATCAACCCTCCTCCCCATTGTGTGTTGAGCTCTCCTTGGGGCTTCTTCATCAACAAGGAATCAGACTCCACTGCTCCCTTCGCTTTTTTTCCTCCTCCATTTATTACAATAGCGGTCGACCCTTTGTCGTCCCTCTCTAGTCGACGCCCTCGTAGTCCTTTCCCTACTTCAGCTAGTTTACCCCTAGAGCCCATTGTTGGTGTCACCCCCACTGCACACCTGATCGAACTTATCTTTGATATGTGTTGAGCCTTGGAGGATTTGAAATTCTACTTGGGTCAGATGCATATTAGACTTTCTTGGATGGTGGCTCAATTCAAACACTTCAACGATATTCTACTGACTCTAGTTGTCAACGCTCAAGATGCAATCTTGTAGGGGATTCCCATTCCCCTGCCTCCAACTTCGACTTTGAACAACACTCATGTGCAAGTTCCTCCTCGCGAGAATCAAGCATCTACTACATTCCATGGGCTCTAAGCATACTTGCATACCTTATCTAATTATTAGTATAGTTTTTTGGTTTTGGTTTGTGCACGACACAACTAGTTTTGCTTCTCTTATCCTAGTACACTCAGTTTATTGGTCAGTTTAGACAAATCATTGAGATAGTAAACTTCATCATCGATAAGTTAGTTTCCTTTTTTGGCAACTTGGTCGACTGGTTTATGTTTTCATGTATATTTTCATTCATTTAAGGTAATACAAGCTACTAACTTAAAAATAAATAAAAAATAAAAAATATGTTATTTCATTATGATTTTTCATATTGATGTTGATTTTTTATAATAAAAAATTGATGTAATTGGAATTGATTTGAAGTTATAGAAATATAATAAGATTTTATATTTAATAATGTTCGATAAACTATATAGATATAATCATTAGTTTTTTACCTTAACATTAATACTTTTGCAAGGTTTTGTCTAATCCAAAGAACAACTCAAACAAAGCTAAGGAACGATGGGTGAGGCTCCTTTGTGTTCAAAAAGTTACACTTGCTTCCTTATGTTTTAAATGCTAAGAGGTGAAATGAAATTATTATAATAACATATGTGGGGGGCTAGGATAGTGTGACATTTTAATTTGGAAAAAAAATTCTATGAAAATGCTCTTTTGAGCTATGTATGTGGATTTGAGAGAAAATCATGCATGCCATTGTAAAAATTGGAAATGAGCACTAAAAATATAAAGGAATTATTAGAAATGAAATTATTTTACAATAAATATATATATTATAATATAATAGGGTTTTTCTAATATATAGTGAGAGGAAGGGATCACATCAATGCGTGGGAGAAACTTGATAAAGGTAAGAATCACAACAAACATACTTAAAATAGGATGTATGACACAAATGCATGAACACATATGTTTATGAAAATTCATAATTTTGTTAATATTGGAGTCTTTACAAGTCCAACATCATTAAGAGTTGTCATTATGAGTTCATTATGAGTTGTTATTATGAGTTCATTAAGAGTTGTCATTATGAGTTTATATTCATCTAGAGTATCTCCAATTGCTTCTAGTTGTTCCTTGAATTAGGAGATTCTAGAGAAATATTCATGAACTGCTTCTCCTTTCTACATCTTTGTATTTTTGAGTTGAGTTCTCAAGTTGATCTTCCAGTTAATGTTTCTTCCTTCATATAATCTGGTTAGGGAATCAAACATTTATTTTGGGGTATCTTTAGATGCCACTTGAGGGATCGAGTGATATTTGATAGAGTCTGCAATAATTATTTTGTCCCTAACCATGTACTTCTGGTACTTTGCTTTAGTTGTAGCATATGCGGTTCTGGTACATTTTATTTGATGAATCTTGCTAGGTAATTCTCTTCAAGAATGAGTGCAATCCTATACTTCCAGGCACGAAAATTTTCCACACCTTCTTACTTGTCAAGAAGATTGGTGCTTGTAGACATCTTGACCTGGAGCTGGGAAAATGACCCCAAAAAAAAGTTCTTAGAAATTAAATCCGAACTTACCAAGAGGTGCACTTGGCTAAGGAGAGTAGACCGATGCATTCAGATTTTAGAAAATCCAAATTTTACCCATTCAAATTTGACCTACGTAAATATGGATTGGTACTTCCACTACTACATATGGGCGGATTATTCCACGAAAATTTTCCATGCTTCAACTAGTTTCATATTTTTTTTAAACAGGGCGGGATTTTCATCGCTATTGCCATGAAAGTTCGTCGCAATATCGACGGAAATATTATTTAAATCTAGTCGGGATTTTCGTCGCTATAGCAACTAACTTTCATGGGAATAGCGGCACAAATTTTTCTTGTCTCATTGGTCGGTGTTAACGGCTAGTTGACTATTTTATCTATATATACATGACTTTAAGAGACTTTGCGACACAATTGCTATAGTTGTGACACTGTTCTTGGCTTTTGTTTGAGCTGTTTATTTTTTCCGTCACCCACCGGTTGAACAAATCCAATTCTCGATCTACATAGATTGGATTTTGAACTTGCAAGGTTAGTATGTTATTTTTTATTGATGTACTCATTTAACTTGTAATTTTTTTTTCAAATGTCCAAATTTCATTTAGCTTGTTTTTTCCTTGATAATATATTATAATATGTGCAGTACCGTATTTCATGTCTTTGGTTTTTGGATCTAGTTAGTATATTCTATGGAAAAGGGTATGTTGATTCCATAATATTCTAGGTTTATGGAATCTACATACCCTTTTCCCTTCAATTGTAGCTATAATCTCTCTCTCTTTTCATTGATAAAGATATGGAATTTCTCTTGAAACTCAACCCTGATCGGTGAAATGACAGTAATTGATTGTCATTTTCTTCTCTCTTTTAATTTTTAAGACCTGACAAAAAAACACCAACAAATATTTATTGAAGCTTTGATACCACTTGTTACATCCCTAGTACCCAAAAGGGATCACACTTGCATACATTGAAAATAATATAACAATGGCAATAATGGTTGGGATACTTGCACACCTAATGGTTGGCAACTAGCACTTACTAATTCAATTAAATGAAGGAAGAAATCTCCATGAATAAAATATGGAAGTTGATTTTTATATTGATAAATGATAAGTTATGATATATATAATATAGGGAGAAAACTCATGTTTATAACAACAAGGGTAATAGCTGCAATTAATATATTGTAACATTTCCCTCTTCCACATATAAATTAAGAGAAATATTAATAACATTTCCCTCTTCCGCATAAATTCTTTGCTATCCTCAACATATTGTAATAAATAATGGGTAGGTTGGCATTAGTGACAAGATATCCTGTTGATATTACATGTAATTAATAATGTAC
>SNQJ01S0016573.1:146555-164994 GCA_010110895.2 Picea sitchensis | reverse complement strand
AGAAGGTTGAAGAAAGAGCTACATAGACAGTTGATGAGAAGTGGACCAGGATACCAGAAAGAAGAAATGATTACAAAAGAGATGAATATCTAAGAAGACCTCCTACCTTTAGGAATCAAATAAGCTTCAATTAGTATGAAGGAAAGTACAGAAGAGTAGATCATGAACCCAGATGGACTACATCACAAAAAAGGTCACTTACTCCAAGGTATCAAAATTTATTTCTTGGTCATTGTTATACTTGCAAACATTTTGGACATAAGGAAATTATTTGCAGAATCAATGAAAGCAACAACTATGCAAGAAATATGAATGGTGTAAATAGAAGATATGGAAATAATCGTGGATTTGTCAACATAAGTTATAATTCATTTTCTCAATTGATGGAAAAAAATATTGTATGCTACAAATGTAATTATCTTGTTCACAAAGCATGAGATTGCAGATATATGAATGCAGATGTCCCTATGCCAACCACAGTATGGAGAAGGAAAGAGATTCCAAACAATGAAGATTGTCGAATAGCATTGACCATTGAAGAATGTAAAGAAGAAGATGAATGGTACATAGACAGTGGATGTTCTTCACACATGACTGGGGATCAAGACAAATTCATCACCTTGAAGAGAAAGGGTGGAAATGTTGCATTCGGAGATGACTCATGTGCCAAAATACTTGGAGAAGGTGTAGTAGATCTTGGAAGAAAAAATGTAAAAACAAAGAATGTCCTATTGGTTGAATAATTGAAGCATAATCTACTCAGTGTTAGTAAAATGTGTGATCAAGGATATATTCTCACGTTTGACTCACAAAGATCCAAAATCAAAGAACAATGTTTAGGAAGATTAGTTGCAACAGCAAAAAGAAGACCAAGTAACATATACGTCCTAAAACCATGAAAAATCTCCAAGGAAGAAAGAGACCATAAAAATGAAGTGCTATTAAGTGCTATATGTTCAGGGGGAGCAACCCCAAAGAAGAGAGTTACCTTTTTCCATTAAACTCAAGGGGAGCAGCCCTACCCTTTTCCATTGATGTCAAAGGGGGAGATAAATTGGGATCATGATGATAGGGGGAGAATGAGTGTTTCCATCAATGACAAAGGGGGAGATTGTTGGAAGATTGGTTGTTGTCATTGATGTCAACCCTAGTCATTGGTTTTGGACCACAATATTGATGAAAGTATTTGTACATGAAGGACAGTGCACATGGAAACACAACACCCATGGATGGATAGTATACATCATGTTTTTTTTGGTGGTCGGTGGCATGTCACGTGGATCCTCATGGTTGAGGAGAAATAAATTTTTGAAGATGACAAAGTGAATTGAAGAAGGAAGTAAAGGTCAACCTTGAAGATAATTAAATAAAGGAATTACAAAATAAGAAATTGTCAAGTTGGCCCTAATGTTAAAAGGAATTGACATAAAGGGTATACATACATATCATTATACATTCATTTTATACATAAGTCAAATTTCAGAGGAAATATGAATTAAAGAAGGCTGGATTTCAAGGGAGGATGAAGTCTTTTGTGATGTGTTCTAAGGTGTTCCGGGTAAAACAATCATAACTTATTCATAGAGAATCCAAATGAAGTGAGACCAATTTCATTGGAAAGAGTCTGGGTTGTGGTTTCTTGTATGCAAGTTTTAGAATCTGATGTTAATTATTAAGTGCAGGGCATTCTGTACAAGTTCTCTCTCCTGAATAAACCAGAATTGAATACGGTCTACCATTCTCTCTATAACTTCTTTTTGGGGAGGATTCAAGGAGTGGAACTTGGAGGAGTTTTAGAGAATACATTGAGTAATATTATCTATAGGATCAAAGTATTCCAAGAATTGAATAATTGCAGAATTTGAAGAAGTCACAAGAAGCATTATTAGGTTCTATGTGATGGTTGGTTGATGGTGATTATTTAATGTAAAGTTTTATTATCTCTCATATATTCTTGGCTGGAAGGAAGGGGAAGGGATGGAGAGGTCAACCCTCTCTTGATATTTGAGGATTGTATATTCCTCTTGGATGTTTATTCCTCCCTTTATATTTGGAAGCTATAGCTACCTTTGGAAGTCATTACTTCACTTGAACAATAACTATTGATTATTTATCATATATTGTGTTTGGTGTATTGTGGTGTATTGGTGTAACTCTTATACTATTTTTCATTTCTCATTGGATATAATTGAATTATTTAAGTATAAGTTGAAAAAAAAATTAAAATTGTACTTGATATGGATTCACCCCCCTCTGAGTATCAACAAAATGTAATCTCTTTAACATAAAATAAGGGATATTGATTAATTTGTTATGTTATAGGTGTGAGAGAAATTTGAAATGATATTCACACAAGAGGTTATGTCTCCCTTCATAGGTTAAATATTTTTGAACAAAATATGTCATAGTTGGCCATGAGTGGCATAAGGAGAGATGTTGCACACCCTTCTTCCCATCTTCAATTATTTCATCACCCACCCAAAAGTCAATATGAGCATGTTGCAGCACAACCTTTCCTTGAAACCACCTATCCCCTATTCATGGTAAACCAGTAACCCTGGAAATGCATACTTTAGAAAATTTTATATGAACTCTATGCACAATGGTAATGAACAAGCAAAATCCCTATGAAAACTCAAGAGTGACAGAGGAATCAAACCCTTGCAAATTCTCAAAATATTTTTTCTATCCTACACTAAGAAAAATTTGATACACCTCTTGATTATGTTGCAACTAAACTAAGATAATGATATCATACCTAACAATAGATCCTCCCATGGTGATGAGTGGAAATGTTCGACAACATGATGGACTAGAATAACAACAACCAATGCCCTAGACAAACAACAAGGAATCGTTATCCCACAACAGTAACAACAAAAATGCACACACTAGTCAATCAAGAGGGAACATGGAAACTGGTATTCCAAATTAGGAAAATAAGAGGAAAAATGGAAATTTGGGGATATAAACTATGTCAAAAATGGCACAAACAAGCAAAATATGACGTGAGCTTAAATAAGAATGACATGCAAAAAGGAAGCAAGAAAGTACAAGAAAAGTAGTGACAGGAAAAGGCAGTAAATAATGGTGAATGAGTGAAGGATTACAAGGGGTGATGATCCAGGTGGATATCAGTGGCCACCCACCTTTTCCAACTGGCTCAAAATAGTTTTCTGACAATTTTGGTAATTTACTATTTTTTAGCAGTTTTTAACTTCCGAGGCCATTTTGAGGGCCTAAATGAGATGTTTTGGGATCTAGATTCTCAATGATAGCTGAATGCTCTGATTTATTACCCTAAATTAATATCCTCGACGATACCTTTCCAATGAGCTATCGTGTGCCCCAAACAGAGATCGTATGCCGAAGTTACGCCCCTGGGAAGTTGATACACCAAACTACCCAAAACGGGGTCCACAAAACTGTTGGCTTTTCATCTTCCGAGGTTTGGGTTTTGGATTTTCTTTATGATAAAATAGGCCTTTGGAGCCTCATTGTAAAATCATCTTCTTGAAAATGTGAGTAGCTGTCACATCTCTTCTCAGAGATAAGCGACCACCATTCTAGCAAGTCTTTCACTCTATATTTTTACAGTCTCTGTACATTTATTTCATTAATAGAAATCGTGTATTATTGTATCTCTATGTTTATGGTTGCATATCTGATACATTTTTTTTATATTATTGGATATCCACAATATCTCTATTCATTTCTTTATTATATCTCCACTCTCATTTTGTGCTGAAAAATAATTTGGATCAATGGTATCAAAGCAGGCTGCTCTTGATTGTTTTTTTGGTGCATGTCCCCGATGAGGTCTCAGTATAGAAATTTGGGTCTCGATCTTGTCTCTATTGAAGACAATCACTCTCGCACTCCCAAGAAAACCTCCATGAAAGAAGAAAAGAAAAACGACAGAGAAGACGATCTTATAAATCTGTTGCTTGAGCAAGCTCTCACACGACAGAGGGACGAAATGATGGAGAATTTTTCCCACATCCTTCAACGCCTACCGATAGCAACAAGAACGTCTTCATCAAACAACCACTTTAGAAGAACTTCTCCTTTCAAGGTATAGGTTAATTTCGATATTCCTGTATTTGAAGGTCAGATAGATGCGGATGCCCTGAACAAATGGTTAAATCTGTTAGAAGGTTATTTCTTTGTTCATAATTTTTTTGACATGGAAAAGATTACCTTCACACTCCTTAAATTTTTCCCCCATGTCAAATATTGGTGGGAAACTTATCATAAGCAAAGTTCCAAATAGGATTCTAGAATATATGGGGCCGAGCCCACTTGGGATTTTTTTGTGGATGCGATAAAGCAACATAATTACCCTGTTGGAAACTATGAGGACCAGTACATGAGATGGACCACACTGTGGCAAGAGAGGGGCCAAGCAGTTTCGTATTTCACAAATACCTTCCATACCTTGCGCACCAAGTTGGGTATCAAATACTCCGAACGACATTTGGTTCTAAAATATCATGGGGCTCTACACAAATAAATCCAAACTGAAATGTATTTTCTGTACATCTCATCACTTGGTGTTGTGTATCGATATGTTGTTAAAATTGAGCAGAAATTTAAGCACCAGAACAAACAGGAGTTTGGGTCTACAAATCATCAACAACCAAAGTATGATAAAGACGGTCCTAACAAACAGTCTCCTAAAAACCAGTCCAAGCCACAGGAAAAGAAGGGTCACGAAAAGACAAAGAAGGACATTGGGAAATCGTGCAATTTCCACAAAATCCCCTAGCACAACACCGAGGAATGTCGCTCAAAAAATTCATTGGTGGTCGAGATCAAAGAAAAGGATCTGAACCCTGATTCTGAATCTGATTCTGAAAATACTCGTAAAATATAGATCATCGACATAGACCCCACTGCTATTGTCACGACTGCAACAATTCAATCAGAAGAACCAACAGATACTGAAGAGGGGGAGCGCCTTTTTAATTCACATATGTGGGTGAAGGGGAACCCGCTGCATTTTATTGTTAATAGAAGAAGCCAGAAGAACCTCATCTCAATAGAGGTCATCAAACAGTTTTGATTGTCGACAACACCACACCCGCAGCCATACAACATCGGGTGGCTTCACCATGGACAAGATCTTTGTGTTAGCCAACAGTGTAGATTGTCATATGGCATCTAGCCCTTCAAGGATGAGGTGTTATGTGATGTTTCCCCACTGAATGTCTGTGATGTTCTCTTGGGCCAACCATCTATGTGGAAGCGCCATGTTGTTTATGAGTCTCGACCCCGCAGTTTCATTGCTTCTTTGGGTGGTCATCTCTACAAAATACCAGAGGTAGTTTCGACTATTGCTCCACCTAAATAGTGCCGCAAGGTAGTATCTCATACTACAAAATTCAGCTTCTTCACAATTTGTTCAAAAGGTGAACAGAAGGATACTGCAACCACTACAGCCTCAGCCCAAGCACCTTCTATCCAATAGAAGCAGGTCGACAATATTGCAGCAAAGTGTAAAAATTCCTTATGCACACAAGCATCTCATGTAGCCAGACTGGTTAAAAAGGTCCAACCCTTCCAGCCACATGTTCGTGACAACCTTCAATAATCTAAGCAATGCAACTTCTCCAACAAGGTAAGCAGCTCATCAAGATGCAGATTCAACAAATGCTTTTCCCTTTCCCCCGAGCACTCAATGCAATGGAGACCATTTCTTCCTAAGGAGGTAGGATTGATCTAGGTGGATATCAGTGGCCACCCACCTTTTCCAACTGGCTCAAAACATTTTTCTAGCAATTTTGGTAATTTACTATTTTTAGCAGTTTTTAACTTCTGGGGCCCTTTCGAGGGCCTAAATGAAGGTTTTTTGGAATATAGCTTATCAATAATGGCCAAAGGCTCTAACTAAGACCCCTAAATGAATATCCTCGACAATACCTTTTCAACAAGCTATCGTGCACCCCAAACGGAGATCGTATGCCAAAGTTACGCCCCCGGGAAGTTACGCCTACTGCTATTGTCGCGACCGCAAGAATTCAACCAGAAGAACCAACAGATCCTGAAGAGGGGAAGTGTCTTTTTCATTCACAGATGTGGTTGAAGGGGACCTCGCTGCATTTTATTGTTGATAGAGGAATCTATAATAACCTCATCTCAGCAGAGGTCGTCAAACAGTTGGGATTGTCGACAACACCACACCCACAACCATGCAACATCGGGTGGCTTCCCCAGGGACGAGATCTCTGTGTCAGCCAACAATGTTGATTTTCATATGGAATCCAGGCTGGATGCAGTATTATGTGATGTTTCCCCACTATATGTCTGTNATGTGGAAGCGCCATGTTGTTTATGAGTCTCAACCCCGTAGTGTCATTGCTTCTCTCGGGGGTCATCTCTACAGAATACCAGAGATAGTTCTAACTATTGCTCCACCTAAACAATGTCGCAAGGTAGTATCTCATACTACAAAATTCAGATTATTTACAATCTGTTCAAAAGGTGAATATAAGGATACTACAACCACTATAGCCTCGACCCAAGCACCTTTTATCTAATAGAAGCAGGTCGACAAGATTGCAAAAAAGTGTAAAGATTCATTCTACACATAGGAATATCATGTATCCAGACTGGTTAAAAAGTTCCAACCCTACCAGCCACATGTTCGTGACAACCTTTAACAAGCTAAACATCGCAACTTCTCCAACAAGGCAAGCAGCTCATCAAGATGCAGATTCAATAAATGTTTTTCCCTCTCCCCCGGGCACTCAATGCAATGGATACCATTTATTCCTAAGAAGGGAGGATTGATCTAGGTGGATATTGGTGGCCACCCACCTTTTCCAACTGGCTCAAAACAATTTTTTGGCAATTTTGGTAATTTACTATTTTTAGCAGTTTTTAACTTTTGGGACCATTTTGAGGGCCTAAATGAAGATTTTTTGGGATTGAACTTCTCAACGATAGAAGAAGTCTTTTATTGATCCCCCTAAATGAATCATCTCGATGATTCCTTTCCAAAGAGTTATTGTGCGCCCCAAACAGAGATTGTATGCCAAAGTTACGCCCCTGGGAAGTTGATACACCAAACTACCCAAAACGGGGTCCACAAAACTGTTGGCTTTTCATCTTTTGGGGTTATGTTTTTGGATTTTCTTTATGATAAAGAAGGCCTTTGGAGCCTCATTATAAAATCATCTTCTTGTGAATGCGAGTAGCCGTCACATCTCTTCTCAAAGATAAGTTGCCACCATTCTAGCAAGTCTTTCACTCTGTATTTTTACAGTCTTTGTACATTTATTTCATTAATAGAAATTGTGTATTACTCTATCTCTATGTTCATGGTTGCATCTCTGATACAATTTTGTTATATTATTGGATATACACAATATCTCTATTCATTTATTTATTATATCTCCACTCTCATTTCGTGTCGAAAAATAATTTGGATCAGTGGTATCAGAGCAGGATGCTCTTGATCATTTTTTCAGTGCATGTCCCCGACGAGGTCTGAGTGTAGCAAGTTGGGTCTTGATCTTGTCTCTCTTGAAGACAGTCACTCTCGCACGCCTAATAAACCCTCCATGGTGAAAGAAAATAAAAACGATGGAGCAAACAATCCTATAAATCTATTGCTTGAGAAAGCTCTCACGCGGCAGAGGGACGAAATGATGGAGAATTTTTCCCACATACTTAAATGTCTATCGATAGCAATAGGTGCAGCTTCATCAAACAACCACTTTGGAAGCACCTCTCCTTTCAAGGTACAAGTTAATTTTGATACTCCCGTATTTGAAGGTTAGATAGATGCAAATGCCCTAGACAAATGGTTAAATATGTTAGAAGGTTATTTATCTATTCATAATTTTTCGACAGGGAAAAGTTTACCTTCGTACTCCTTAAAGCTCTCCCCATGTCAAATATTGGTGGGAAAATTACTGGGAGCAAAGTTCCACAGATGATTTTGGAATATATGGGGTCGATCCCACTTGGGATTTTTTTGTGGATGTCGTAAAGTAACAGTATTACCTTGCTGGAAACTATGAGGACCAGTACATGAGATGGACCACACTGCAGCAAGAGAGGGGCCAAGAAGTTCTGAAGTTCACCAATACCTTCCATACCTTGCACACCAAGCTGGGTATCAAAGACTCTGAAAGACATTTGGTTCTGAAATTATGTGGGGCTCTACACAGATACATCCAAACTGAAATGGATTTGTTGGACATCGCATCACTCAGTGTTGCTTATTGATATGCTATTAAAATCGAGCAGAAATTTAAGCTCCGGGACAAACAAGAGTTTGGGTCTGCAAATTTGCAGCAACCAAAGTATGATAAATACGGCCCTAACAAACAGTCTCCCGAAAACCAGTCCAAGCCACAGTAAAATAAGGGCCACGAAAAGACAAAGAAGTACATTGGAAAATGGTGTCGTTTCCACAAAAACCCCTCGCACAACACCAAGGAATGTCTCTCAAAGCAGTCATTGGTGGTTGAGATCAAAGACAAGGAGACAAACCCTGATTCTGAATATGATTCTGAAAATACTGGTAAAAGATAGATCATCGACACAGACCCCACTGCAATTGTCATGACCACAACAATTCAACCAGAAAAACCAACAAATCCTGAAGAGGCGGAGCACCTTTTTCATTGACAGATGTGGGTGAAGGGGACCCCGCTGCATTTTATTGTTGATAGCGGAAGTTATAATAACCTCATCTCAGCAGAGGTTGTCAAATAGTTGGTATTTTCGACAACACCACACCCACAGACATAAAACATCGGGTGGTTTCTCCATGGACAAGATCTCTGTGTCAGCCAACAGTGTCGATTGTCATACAACATCCAACCCTTCAAGGATGAGGTATTATATGATGTTGCCCCACTGGATGTCTGTGATGTTTGCTTGGGCCAACCATATATGTGGAAGCACCATGTTGTTTATGAGTCTCGACCCCGCAGTTTCATTGCTTCTCTCGGGGGTCATCTCTACAAAATACCAGAGGTAGTTCTGATTATTTCTCCACCTAAACAGTTCCGCAAGGTGGTATCTCATACTACAAAATTCAACTTCTTCACAATCTGTTCAAAAGGTGAACAGAAGGATACTACAACCACTACAGTCCAGGCCCAAACACCTTTTATCCAACAGAAGAAGGTCGAAAAGATTGTAGAAAAGTGTAAAGATTCCTTCTACACATAGGCATCTCATGTAGTCAGACTGGTTAAAAAGGTCCAACCCTACCAGCAACGCAACTTCTCCAACAAGGCAAGAAGCTCATCAAGATGTAGAGTCAGCAAATGTTTTTCCCTCTCCCCTGGTCACTCAACGCAATGGAGATCATTGATTCCTAAGAAGGGAGGATTGATCCAGATGGATATCAGTGGCCACCCACCTTTTCCAACTGGCTCAAAATAGTTTTCTGGCAATTTTGGTAATTTACTATTTTTAGTAGTTTTTAACTTCCGGGGCCATTTTGAGGGCCTAAATGAAGGTTTTTTGGGATAGATATTCTCAATGATATATGAAGGCTTTTATTAAGCCCCATAAATTAATCTCCTCAACGATACCTTTCCAACGAGCTATCGTTCACCCCAAACGAATATCGTATGCCAAAGTTACGCCCCCGGGAAGTTGATACACCAAACTACCCAAAACGGGGTCCATAAAACTATTGACTTTTCATCCTTCGAGGTTAGTGTTTTGGATTTTCTTTATGATAAAAAATTCCTTTGGAGCCTAATTTTCAAATCATATTCTTGCAAATGCGAGTACCCATCACATCTCTTCTCAGAGATAAGCTACCACCATTCCAGCGAGTCTTTCACTCTGTATTTTTACAGTCTCTGTACATTTCTTTCATTAATAGAAATCGTGTATTATTGTATCTCTGTGTTTATGGTTGCATATATGATACATTTTTGTTATATTATTGGATATCCACAATATATCTATTCATTTCTTTATTATATCTCCACTCTCATTTTGTGCCAAAAAATAATCTGGATCAATGGTATCAAAGTAGGCTGCTCTTGATTGTTTTTTTGGTGCATGTCCCTGATGAGGTCTTAGTATAGAAAGTTGGGTCTCGAGATTATCTCTCTTGAATACAATCACTCTCACATGCCCAATAAACCCTCCATGGTGGAAGAAAAGAAAAACAACGGAGCATACAATCTTATAAATCTGTTGCTTGAGCAAGCTCTCACGTGACAAAGGGACGAAATGATGGAGAATTTTTCTCACATCCTTCAACGCCTACCGATAGCAAAAAACGCGTGTTCATCAAACAACCACTTTGGAAGCACCTTTCCTTTCAAGGTACAGGTTAATTTTGATATTCCTGTAATTGAAGGTCAAATAGATGCAGATGCCCTAGAAAAATGGTTAAATATGTTAGAAGGTTATTTCTATGTTCACATTTTTTCCGACAGGGAAAAGATTACCTTCACACTCCTTAAATCTCTCCCCCATGTCAAACATTGGTGGGAAACTTAACGGGAGAAAATTTTCACAGAGGAGTCTGGAATATATGGGGTCGAGCCCACTTGGGATCTTTTTGTCGATGTTGTAAAGGAACAATATTACCCTGTTGGAAACTATGAGGACCAGTACATGAGATGGACCACATTACAACAAGAGAGGGGCCAAGCAGTTCTTGAGTTCACCAATACCTTCCATGCATTGTGCACCAGGCTGGGTATCAAAGACTAAATGATATTTGGTTCTGAAATACCATGGGGCTCTACAAAGATACATCCAAGCTGAAATGGATTTTTTGGACATCTCATCACTCAATGTTTCTTATCAATATGTTGTTAAAATTGAGTAGAAATTTAAGCACTACAACAAACAGGAGTTTTGGTCTGCAAATCTGCAACAACCAAAGTATGATAAAGATGGCCCTAACAAACAATCTCCCGAAAACGAGTCCAAGCAACAGGAATAGAAGGGTCATGAAAAGACAAAGAAGGACATCGGAAAATGGTGTGATTTCCACAAAATCCCCTGGCACAACATCGAGGAATGTCGATCAAAATAGTCATTGGTGGTCGAGATCAAATACAAGGAGCCGAACCCTGATTCTGAATCTGATTTTGAAAATACTGTAAAAGACAGATCATCAACGCAGAACGTACTGTTATTGTCGTGACCGCAGCAATTCAACCAGAAGAACCAACAGATCTTGAAGAGGGGGAGCGCCTTTTTCATTCACAGATATGAGTGAAGGGGACCCCGCTGCATTTTATTGTTGATAGCAGAAGCCAGAAGAACCTCATCTCAGCAGAGGTCGTCGAACATTTGGGATTGTAGACAAAACCACACCCGCATCCATACACTAGTACATATTGTAAAAATTTCGACGTTCTATTTGCGGTGTTATGGACAAAATTGTCCATATTGTCGCAAAATAGAGGAAATTAAAAAAAAAAAAATCATCTTGCCCAATAACATCGGTCTTGCCACATTGACGTCTCTCTTTCCACGTTGGCATCTCTCTTTCCACGTTGTCGTCTCTCTTGCCACGTTTTCCACCTAGTTGTCTCTATTGCCACGTTTATGACATAAACGTCTCTTTTTCCACGTTTGTGAAGATTGTTGTCTCAATTGCGACGTTGTGGAAACTAGGTTTTCCTCCTCCAATGGCCACCTTAGTATGTTGACCAAGTCAAAATACTAACGATCACTTAGGTTTATATATTGTCAGAATTGTGATGTGATAAAATCTATAAATATGTTTCATTTGACGGATGTTGCGACAAGTTTGCTATAATAACGACGCTTCAAAAAGGGTTTGCGGGTCTTCTCAGGGAACAAAAAATAGGTATTTGTTTCAGTATAAGTCTGTGGGGAGGAATGTCAAAAAACATTAGAGATGGGAAAAGAATTAAAGAGGGTCAAAAGGGTGACAGTAAATGTTATTGAGTGAGTCTGTCCACCTCCAATTCCTTCTCCCTCAGAGCCCCGTAATACATCTCGCCAATCCCCAACAGGTAGTCCCTGTCCATCAACAACTGCTGGTAGTCGTCCCTCATCATAGACACACTCTCTCTAAGAGTATGAAATTCATCCATGGAAAATACCCCATCCGAACTACCATGTGCCAATGATGCCCTCCATCAGTAATCTGCCACCAATGCATGTGTCATCAATCATAAATATAGAAATGGACATACCTCCACCAGATGCATGATGAATAACACAAGTGATGTAGGCACTTGTCCTCACTGTCACCCACGTAATAGATTTCGACCACCCTACAAATGATCCAAGGCCAATCTTCAGGCATACCCAACAACCAGCTTGTTTCCCACACCACCTTTCACACGAATGGAAAACCTGCACTGTCAACAAATAAAACACAATACATCACATTGGCTTCATGGAGCCAACAACACAACGTGACTTGAAAAACGAAAACCACAAGAAATTGCATCATCCACAAGGGATCTCAACGACTCAAAGTCAACCTATATATACTAGATCCCGCAACCATCTAAAGAGCCCATAACACAACTCATGTGTTACCAAGAACTTTCCCAAGGAATACAAATGCAAATCCCTGCAAGGGAGCCATAACGATCACCCAAACTCCATGACAAGTGGAGAAGAGTTCTCTTTTAAAGTGCCTCCCAAGATGAGTTTTCACTACACTTACCACCCATGTGCTACCGAGTGACATGATAACAAGCCAAGAACCGACCAACCCTGCAAATGGCCCCGGACCAATCTTCTAGTGGACCTGGTAGGCAACTCCTTTTTATCACCACATCACCCATGGTCCTCATTTCCTCTTCCATGTTTTCTTGGTCCTCCTAGGGATAAACCCTAAGACACTTGGATTGTGAGAAAAAAGACGAGGAAACATGTGGAAACACATGGATTATTATTCAATTAAAACAATGAATATATACATGAAATTATATATAAAGTTATTGTAGTTTCATAGGGAAAACATGGAATGATATATTAATGAGGGAAGAGAGTAGCATACATCCATGTTATAATGGTAAGTGAACTATGAATAAATGAATTATATGAGAATTATGGTAGAGTGTTAAATTTTTCATGTTTTAGGAGGTAGTGTGATATATCTAGGGAGGTTACAAGAATCTAGGGAGGTTACAACCAATCCTCATTTTTCCTCAACCAATACATTTGACCAAAAATTGATGTCCAAGGATGAATCTACCTCAAAATCACTATAATTGACTAATTTACACCCTATTACATCATTGCCACATCAAAAAGTAACATTTTACTTCATAGATGTCAAATTTGGCAAAAAATTGCTGAAAAAACCAATTCTAGGACAAAGCGTAGCGAAGCTGATAGAAAGCGTAGCGTGCTAGGAAAAATGGATTTTTAGAGGCCTTCCCGAGGTCCAAATATAGATCTAAAAAGTGTTCTATAAATCTAGGGATGTCTACTAATTTTTTAAATGCTTAAGAAACAAAATTGACATGATCTGGCCCTTCAAACTCATCTTCTCCCAAAAGTACTCAGAAAGCGTAGCGTGCTGCTCCAAAATGTGGCAGAAAGGTCAATTTCAAGTGGTGTTTTGCTCTTCATGCATGCCATATTTGACCAAAATTTTCCTCCGGATAGTCCAAAGTGATGTACAAGTCATGAGGAGTCTGAAAACACAAACCAATTGTCATTTTGAATCCTCCATCAAAGATCTACTACTTGTAATGACAACATTGTGCCTTACTGGATTCATAATGACTTTGTAACAATTGGTGCTGAGACTATGTCTGAATATTTAGGAAACTATGTCACACTTCACTTTGAAGGATTGTGAAGAATGTCTTTGGTTTTCAAAAGCAAGTTGAGGAAGTCCTATAAGACCCAGAGACACTAGAAAATGTTGTAAATCTTGCAGAAAGGTCTCTGTAATGAGTTTCCATCTTATTTAAATGCAAATGATTATGTGATGGAAATGACAACAATGATTTGTAGTGTAAGCTAGGTATAGGCATAAATACCCCTCAGTTAGGTAGATTAAGCTTCAGGAGATGTTGAGCATGCATTAGTAAACATTGTGGAATGATACTTTTATTTTGAAGTAAGTTGCAATGAAGAGGGCTATTTAAGAAAGTCATTGAATTTTTGTTGGGAATCATGTTTATATGTTGTATAAGTTTGACTATAACAGTAACCAAACTAGGATCCATCCCTTTTCTTTTCATTTTTCAAGGAGTTTCAGGGCATCCCTGATGTTATCACTCCAAGAAACTCCTTAGGGTTGTAGACTAAGAATGCTTGGTAACTTAATAAATTAAGAATAATCAAAGTGTTTGGAACAATGGGATAATTGAGAAGGCTTTATAAAAGGACAACTTATTATGCATCTAAATAAACCAGTGCTTTTAGAGACCAAATATCAGTTACATTAATGAAATAAGGTGTGAAGAATACTATTCAAGATAATCAGGTACACAGACATGCAGGGTCATACAAGATAGCAGAGAATCATTTAATTGACATTCATGAGCTACACAAGAAGATGACAGTTCTCAATAGCTAAGCTGAACTGAATCAAATTACAGAGTGGTGAACATATGAACAATACTGACATTGGTAACAAAAGAGGATTGTGATTCATATAACATAAAAGAGTCAAAGTACATAGCCAAAAAGTATCCAGGATTGAACCCCTTCATCTATCTTAATTCTGTAGCTTTATAGCTTTACATCACAGTTATCAGATCCTAAAACAATGGATCTGATTTTCTAAAAAAAGAAAGCAAACTGTATTTACAAGAAACTAGGAGTAGATCCTCAAAAAGAGGTCAATCCCTATCTGATAATCCTCAAATTGTGGTTGAAAAGTTGATGATGTGTAGCCTAGCCTTCCAAGGCTCTTTGGTTTGATCTCCTGAAGATGAAATTCGAGTTGGATGATGTGTCTTCTAACCCCTGATATTCTGCCTTTAAAAAAGATGCCAAATGTAGTTGAAAAACCTCTTTTTGACCTTATCCCTCAAAACTAGCCTTTACATTTGACTTTGATAATTCATTACCTGCTTATTCAAAGAGGTTTCATTCCATTCCAACTCAAAAATTTCCAATCTGAGCAAAATTTCGATGAATCTGGTCATACAGGCTTTCAATGGTTAACTGTATAAAATTTTAAGCTTCTTATCCACCAAAAGCACTGCGTTTCGGAGGTTAATGAGCACGCTCGGGCTCGCCTAAACCACTGAAAAAGAGAAGTTTTTCAAAAATCAAAAACTCAAAATTTTCATTACCTGTATGGTTCAATATGGTTTCAAGGCTTCTTGGATGAAGTTCTCTTCTCCCTGACAGGGCTTGTGACTTCCTCTTGATGAATACCAGCCTGTATTTCTTATTCTATGGAGGTGGAAACTTGGGCTAGAGTTTCCAACTTTGTATGCTCCTGAGATGGAGGTTGGGATTCTTTTATTTTTAATCTCAGAAGTCTTACCTACTTGTACAGCTTCATGTTCTCCCTTATCAATACCCTGTTCCTGTCTTTGAGCTTGTCATGTTTTTCCTTGAAAGTTTTATTAATGTTATGAAGTTCTTCATTTCTTTCTGTCAGATCTGTATTTTACTTTTTAATAACCCTTATTAAAACTTCCATTTCGTAGATTTGTTGCAGAAGTTTCCTCACTTTCTGAGTCCTGGAAGCTTTGGGTTTTCTCAAAGAAGCTCCTACTGATGATTGATTTTGTTCCTCTAGAGGAGTAGGAGTAGGTAGGTTTGGGTATTCATCAACAGTTGTATCAGTTTGCTATTCTCCTTGTGCCTCATTATGCTCTGGTTCATGTTTAGAATCTGAATATGGGAGGTTTAAAGGATTATCCTCCATGGCCAAACCTTTAGCCTTCTCTCCTTCCTCAAACTGTAATTTTCTCTTTGTTCTCTTCTTCTTGGTCGAGAAAGATCCTGCTTGTTGTTTCAAGGGTGAAATAGCCCTTCGTTTCCTTTGACTACTCTCGGGAGTAATAGCCTTCCTTGTGGTAGTCTTCTTGCCCTTGTCCTCTTGTGGTTTGTCAGTCTGGAATTCATTCCAGAAGAGAAAGTAATTCCATGCAACCTGCTTCTTCTTTAGAAACTCCTTAATAATAAGAATGATGAGTCCTTGATGGGACAACATGCTTGCCACCTTAGTGGGCTTAGCCTTAACCTGTCTTTCCATTTTGGTGAGATCCTTATGCAGATAAAAAGGAAGATTTATAGGTGCTCAGCCTGTGAAATGGTTTAGAATCTTGAAGTGATAAAACATCACTCTGTTATATCTCCCTTCACATGTTATGTAAACAAATATTGCTTTCAATAAGGACTGCCACTTTGGTTCCAAGTAAGACATTGGAATATCCTTTTTCCAGATCAAATCTTTGTGTACAGGCAGCAAGTATGACCTAAATTCAATGTTTGAAGGTATGGTAGACTTGAACCAACAGTCTCCTGACCTAGGTAAACCTGTGTATTTGGCAATTGCAGCTTCATCCACCACGAATTCCTCTTTTCCTACTATAGCAGTCCTCCCATCGTATGAAATGGCAAATGATTCGCAAATTTGTTGATGGAAGTCTGTTAGTTTTTCACAATAAGCATAAACATCGACTTGCTTGAAGAATTCGGCCACCTCAGGGTGAGCCTCGAGGTACCAAACCCCATCAAGTTCAGCCCTTAGGGCTGGTCCAGATTTTGACATTATGACAAGGCTGATGTGTCCCTCAATTTAAGAGATGTGCATGCAAATAGGAACATGACTTCAATCACTCATGCAATCAAAGGGTATGAGTCAATGGTCAAAGAGTCTAATTCGACAGACAGAGGATATGACTCAGCAAACAGAGAGTGTTTTTAGGCAACAGAATCAAATCAGAGATTTAGCATACGATTTAAATCAATATACAAGTGTATAACTGAGCATAAAATCAAAGACAAAGGATAGAACTCAGAGTTTAAATAGGAACCAAATCTTTAATGCACAGTGACTATAGGTAGAACTCAGGAGATAGATATGCACAATCTAAACAAGATTCGACTCAAACAAACAATGAGTTGGAATTGAGCCGAGAATGTTTCAGACAATAATCACAGAGAATCGAATCATAGACTGAAGCTACCTTTTAACTGGGTTTGATACCTGGATGTTGAATTAGTTATTGAACTGGATCTTCGACCATCAGCTGGCCTCTTTAAACTGGATCTGGAGCTTTGAGAGAACGCCCAAATAAGGAAATCATGGGACTATTTGAAATGATGAAAAACACCCGGACTCAATGCACAATTCAATGAAAATTAAACAGTGTTTAAGATCAGCAATGATGTCATAGAATTTTGTGGCTGGCAGTCCTGATAATTCGTATGCAATCTCATTTATGTTATGATAAACTCTTTCATGAGATTCTGCGCCGCACCAAAAATTGATGACAATTGATAGTTGAACGCTTGGAGGACGTTTCAGCATCTATTCATCTACAATTCTTCAATAATGACATGAAAACTCGCCATTTGACATGACTTTCGGCGGTTAGGAATCATAATCACGCTCGCTTGACATCTGGCTCGTGCGAAAGCACGAGGTTTTTTATTTGGGCGTGAAAACACTTTCGGTGGTTAAGGACCCCTTTTAGTTCGCCTCTTAACCACTAAAAATCTCGACTTTCTGTGGTTAACGAGTCATTTCATAAACCCTCTTAACCACCGAAACCTGAGATTTTAGATTTTGAAAGCCAAGACCAAAAATGATGATTTTTCCAAGTTTATATTTGAAAAATAGACCCTCCAATGCACCTAAAAAATTTAGAAATAAATTTTTTGACATGTTCCAATCACCTAAAAATCAAAAACTTGACAGTTCTATTTTAGGAGATAACACCTAACATGCCAATTTTGGGCTTAACTAACAATGGTTGCCTTTCACAACACTATGATTACATAATAAATACTACCCAACTTAACCTGCAAAAACGTTTTTTCCCACTTGTTCTTTAGCTAAAGTTGAGGGTCCATTTGAAATGGTCAAAGCTATCCAAATATCACAATTCCCATCATTCTTATTTCTTGCACAAAAATCCCAAAGGAAGTGAAGGCCAACAAGCCTCTACCACACCCATTGAATCACCCTTGAGTCAATTCTATTGCTTCCATGTTAACTGATATTCTAATTCCCCTTGAAATGAAGAGGCCAATTCTTGAATAAAGGTAAGAGCATGAGCCAACAATTTCTTGAATACATCTAACTACTTGGTCCACTTAACACAATTGAAACACCAACAATGGAATATTGATCTTTCTCTTAATCTAGTTCTACTAGTTGCATCTACATTATTTCTTCCCATTCTGTATCTACAAATGCTTCCAACTACTACAAATCTAAGTGTCTTGGGCAGCCTGGTCTAAACTCTTAGAGAGAATTTCTATCTACTAAGGTTGCATCATGTAGCTCAGTGATTTTATCATCCACAAC
>SNQJ01S0016573.1:75005-97174 GCA_010110895.2 Picea sitchensis | reverse complement strand
TTCATCAAGAGTCCAAGTAGGATTTTCTGGAGGCTTATTCGGTGTAGAAGTTCCCTTTTTGGGTGGCATGTTGGCCAAGTATCACTTTTGAACCTTGATTTTGAGGTGGTTCTGCTAGACAATATTTCTTCTATTGTATCTCCAAAGTTTCATCCCTTCTGGGTATGAAACTTTCTTTTATGTAGTTCTATGATATTTCTTCTCTGCAATGCCATAGGTCTGATCAAAATTGGATGTTCCAAGTGGAATTTATGGTAACTTCCCCATAACTTGTCGATTTTTGGCCTTTCCAGGAGACCTCACTTGTATAGAATTCCCCGCACAAAATGATTGATACAAAATTCTGAAACTCACACCAGAAACACTAGAGATTGTCCACGATCCAATGAAACCAGTCCCACTCAATTTGGATACTCTAGGAAGAAGTTATGATTGTTTTACCTGGAATGCCTTCTTGAGACTTGTCAATAGGACTAGTCAGATACCCTATCTTACACAAGGTGTATCTACAAATTTAAGATGACCCAGATGCTGAACGTTTTACCATAGATAAATTACTAATTTTTGTAAATATCCTCCAGATTTCAAGGTCTGAAACATTACAGAAAAGTTTTTATAGCGAACATTCCACAATGACTTAGTTCAGGATGATTCCAAAACCCTATCTTGTATAGGCTGTATCTCCGAAAGTATAAGACCTCAAGAGCTAAATTTTGAACCCAATGTACCTTGATCCATATAATAAATATCCTCCAAGCCGTTTCTTCTGAAACCTTGTAGAAAAAACGTTATAGTGAAAATTCCAAGGTGTCTCTAATGTAGCAGCAAAACCCCAAGACCTTGAGCTCTGAAACCATATGTTAGGAACCAAATATCAATATAGCATAGAAAAACCTTAGAAAAGGTACTCAACGCCTTTAAAAAGAGATAAATTCAGATAATAAGCCTCTTCAAGGGGGCAACCTCCTTTTACCCCACTTAAATGTTCAAGTACAAGATGATTCAAAATGTAAATGTCTCCTTGGTATATATAGGAGACTAGGAGGTATAATTATAACTAAAGGCCTAAAGCCGACATAAATAAAATAACATTACTAATATAATATGCCCCAATTAAGGGGTAATGAGCCAATATTAGGGCTTAACACTCATTCACAAGAAGATGATTAAAATGAGGCTATGAAGGCCTTTTTACAATAAACAGGAATGCCAAAAACCCTAGACATCCAAACACCTAACCCTAGTAGATGAAGCACCAAAATTCATGTGGGCCCCTTTTGGGTAAATTAGTACATCAACTTCCCGAGGTCATAAATTTTGCATACGATCTCTATTTTAGGCACATGATATCCCGTTGGAAAGGTATCATTGAGGAGATTCATTTTAGGTATCATTGAGTCTTGTTCGAATTTATTCAAGGAGGTCTTGAACAACAGATCAGAAGGAATTTTGGCAAAAAATTCAAGGAGAATTTTTTAAGGCTAAAGTCATCTTATGTAGCGAAGCCAGAAGAGTGTCTGAGATTGTGAGGCTTATTCTGGAAGTTCTACTCTTCCTTTTTTAGTGTCTTCTATTGCATCAGGTTCCTAAGATAGAGAAGAATACAACTGAGTCAGTCAGACAACTAAGTGATGTAATTTTGAAGCATATTTTTTAGCATTGAATAATAATAAAGAAACCTCCTACACTACAGCTAAAGGCCCAGAGACGTGGGCAGATTTGTTGAACTTTGTTATCAATTTTTGGTGTTCAATCTATTTATGGTTTGTCTCTTTTCATTTTCTACAAGTTATTTTCATTCTTTAATATTTTGTACCACTCATATAATTCACATGCATTGTCAAAAAATCACATGCATTGTCAAAAAAGATCTTGTTAAATCGAAGTCAAGGTGTAAATTACTAAGCACTGATTTCAGGTCAAGTGGTATCAGAGCAGGTTGACTATATTGCAGGAATTGTGAATAAGCATGGGGAAAAGATTGAAGAGAGATAGAATCCAGGAACTCGAGGATATGAATCAACAGATTCAGCGAGAAAATGTTAAGTTGAGAATATTGGTACAAATCCTCAAAGAAGACAGGGAAAGGTTACGAACATTGGTGTTAGCAACAAAAGAAACACCAGTTGGAATAAGTCTTTCTGTTAGGAGTTTGAGTCATGTAAAGGATGATGAAATTCATCCATTCCATGGGAAATCAGATGAGGAGGATTCATATACTCTCTCTACTCTAGTTGAGGAGAATTCAGTAGGAGAAGCCGTGGGCATGTTTTCCTATCCAGCAGAAAGTACTCAGTATAATCCATCTTCTCCTATAACTAATCAGGAATTGGAGTTAGGTGATCGGGATATTGCAACTTTTGAAAGGAATACCAAAGGAATAGGTATGAAGATGCTATCCAATTTTGGCTACATGAAAGGACGAGGTCTTGGAAATCATGGCCAAGGTAGAGCTAATCCTATTGAGGTGTGAGAACGACCACTCCATAAAGGATTGGGATACGCAAGAGAGTCTACTAATGAAAACAATCCAGTGGCATTTTATACACATTGTCAGAAGTTTAGACACGATATTGACCATTGTTAGGATCGACATCCAGAACTGAAACCAGCATGGATTTGAACTCGTAAAGGCAAGAAAGAATCTCAATCCAGTAGTGACACGAATGGTGAGTCACAAAATAAAGGTAAAATGGCCAAAAGGTATAAATCTCCTTCACCTACGTTTAATGATGAACATGCTAGGGTCATGGAACTTATAAAAAGAATAATTCCATGTACATATTACAGCATTCATAACCATTGTGTTGTAGTATGTTGGAAGCAAAAGGTATACAGAAAGAAGATCATGGCGACAAGGAGTACGCCAAGACAGGATGATGCAACACTACAGGTCAAGAAGAATTTGCATGCAAATTCATCACAACTGAGACAAGAGTCGGGAAAATCCAACTGGGATTCAACTTAGTCTAGGAAAGGCTTCATTAAATTTGTCCCAACACGAAATTATTTCTCACATTGTCAAAGGTATGGGCATTGTGAAGATAGTTTTTGGAAGCTGCATCCAGTGTTGGGACACTCCAAAAATCCTGAAGCGCCAAATCAGAAGAAGGATGTTGTAGAAGAGTAGAAAAATGACCGTGAAACTCCATCGACATGAGATGGGTCATGTGCTTGGAACTGGGAATATTTTATGCCACATATGTAAATATTTCATCGAGTCAATGTCTAGTCTAGTTGATGTAAAAAAAGTGATTTGATCTATGAAATCAGTTACTGAGTCTAGTTAATGTTTTGTTGAGTCTATACTATTTGTTGTTTATTTTAGTCAATTGTTGAGTCTAGACTGTTTAGCGTAGTGCTCGACGTTTTGATTCCGACAGTATATTATTTTTCAAAAATGGACTATGTATGGAAAAATTATCATGATCTGAAGTTCAGGTCAAATAGGAAAAAAGACAAAATCAAGTCAATAGTTCATACTGCTAACGTCAGCAGTACGTCAACACGAAATCATGATGATGTTAGTAGGACACGTGGCAACACCAGGACGTTCAATGTGGCATTCATATTTGGTATTTTCAAGGGTCAATTTGGACCAGTAAAAAGTTGACACATGGTTGTACGAATGAAACGTGGCAGGCTCAGAGGAGGACACGTGGCAGTACCGATGAACAGTTGGCATCCTCAGGGTGTGACATGTGGCAGGTGTGCTGGCTATGCAGTTGATTTGGTAGCTGACGTGATCAGTGACTGTATGTTGAATAGATGATAAGGTGGAAAATCACAACATAACACGTGGCCCAATCACAAGGCACCACGTGACACCCCGGATAAGGCCAATGACAGCCAAGTCAAAATTTTTGCACTTCCGGTAGATCGAACCCCTGACCTCCAGACCCAACAATGACCTAACCATACAATGACTACCAACCAAGTTATCATGTTTCTTGTTTAAACATATGGAAAATAAGCCTTTTGTTATGGTGTTGTGTAGATTTTAGGGGATAATCCCTAGTTAGTGGGGGCTAGCCCACCGACTAGAGTAAGGGTGTTATGCAAATAGGGGTAGAGGACAAGGGCGTGGGTGCCTAGTGCTCGGCCACATCCCTTACCATATGACTAGGTGCAGACGTAAAAGGGGCGTGCAAGCATTATGTTTCCAAAAGTGGGTTTTCCTCTTTACAATTGGATTTCTATGGTTTTTTATGCTAACTTTGGTGGATTTTTCCCCAAAAATGAGGATCTAGAGCCCGTTTTGAGGCCAGATCTTGGGAGGAAGTTGGCATGTGAAACCCAACCCCAATCCTATATAAACTAAGCATTATGTAGCTTTGAAACAAGTCACAAGTGACTCTTGAAGCAAGAGTGAGGAGAGGGAGTTTTTATAAGAAAGGCTTGTTGAGCCCATTTGAGAGGGGATCTCAGTGAGGCTTGTTTGAATCTATTCAAGGAGTTATTGAATAGCAGATTAGAGGGAAGTTTGGTAGAAAATTCAAGGAGAATTTGTGAAGGCTAAATTCATCTTATGTAGTGAAGCTAGAAGAGTGTCTGAGCTTGTGAGGCTTATTCTGGGAGTTCTACTCCGCCTTTTTTAGTGCGATTTGTTGTATCAGGTTCCCGAGAAAGAGCAGAATACAGATGATTCAGTCAAAGAACTGAGTGATGTAATTTTGAAGTATATTTTTTAGCATTGAGGAATAATAAGGAAGCCTCTCGCACTACAGCTAAAGGCTCGGAGACGTAGGCAGATTTGTCGAACTTCGTTATCAATTTTTGGTGTTCAATCTATTTATAGTTTGTCTCTTTGTGTTTTATGCAAGTTCTCTTCATTCTTTAATATTTTCTACTGCTCATATAATTCACATGCATTGTCAGAAAAGATCTTGTTAAATCAAAGTCAAGGTGTAAATTACAAAGCATCGATTTCAGATCATCCTCAACCTTCATTTGTGATAAGGTTTTCTACCTTCTAGATTCTTCTTGAAAGTCCTCAAATGGATAGCCCCATATGCATGAGTAACGGGGGTTGACGTGGGATCCTCTCATACATATGTGGTCAACATGATAGGTCAACAGGTGGGAGGCATAACTTTTGCATGCGAGCTTTGATTGATGCATGATTTGCACCATTGGAAAGGTCTCGAAGTGTAGAACATCGTCAAGGGGGTGTTCATAAGTTTTGGACACCATAACCCCAAAAATTGTTGTTTAATGCCTCAAAATGGCTATGGAAGGTTCCATACCCCAACTTTCCAAACAAGGACATGCCACTAAAATGACCCTGCAAGTTGATTCCTCCAATATTTTCCACTCTAAGAGCATCGAGATGGATGAAAAATAATATAATGATCCAATCAAGATCATCCTTGGCCAAAAGACCCTTTGAGAATGAGAGTGAGGTAATAAATAATGAGAGTTAGGGGGTAAGGGAAGGCCAATAACCATGGCTTTTCACTTCCCATTCCCTAGCCTTCTCTCATATTTTTTTTTCTTTCATTCACTTTTTTTTCAACTATTCTCTTACATCCTCATTTGTCTTTTTCAACTTTACACTTGCATCATTTTACATAGATTTCATGACCTTGGTTAATTAACATGTTGTCTTGTAGGTATTGAGTCTTACCCATTCTCGGTTCAGATCCATTTTGAATCACACCTCCCCATTGAGAGGCTTTTCGGTCTCCAAAAGCTCAAGGAAACCAAGTTGGATCAATGTTGTCTACTTGTCTAGAATGTGGCTTTGACGTTGGATCCTAGCTACAGCTCTAACTCTGGCTTTGGAAATGGATCGTGGCTCTGGCTACTAGATTTGGTCCTCAACTATGGATTTGGCTATGGTTTTGGCTCGCTTTTCCCTACAATGAAAAACTCTTCTCACTGACTCTCAGCTTTGAGCAATCTCCATATCCAAAATATGGACTCAACATCCATTCCCATATCCCTCTATGGCTTGGAGACAGTCCTTCTTGGCAGTCATGAAGAAAATTCGAATGTTGGTCTTCTTGTTTAGTGTGATCCCATCCTGCTACACCACATATCAATCCTATGAAAGGAAGTATGGTCACCTTCTTCAGCTAGGATCGGGATCGGTTGCTTCCTAGCATGGAAACAACTATCAAGTGACTACACATGCTTGCAAGCACACCATGGAGTTCTCAAGAAATCCTCTAAGGTCATTGACCTATGTGCACCATTCCTTGGTACAAATCCAAGATGGGGTTCTTTAGAAGCAATATTGGAAACAAGGATTCGATTGTGGTTTCTCTCGGCATCAACATGCTATATGGATTTGATCCCCAAGACTCCCTTAATCAGGATCATTGTTCTCTATTGGTTGTCTTCTTGGTCCCGTAGAGTCTGATTTTGAGGATATTGGACTAAAGTGCCTCGTTAATGTCTAGCAACAAACTGGTGGTAGGTGAGGCGACAAGATCCCTTTTTTGTATCCAAGTGTTGGGACCTACAACCTTCCATGTGTGGCTCGACCTATTTAGGTTAGTCTACATACATAATATTATCTAGAAAACTAAAAATAAACATAATCATAACTCATCACATCACAAACTCAAATCACTCATTAAATAACTTGCAAGAAAGAACAATTTATATTAAGTGTGGTAAAAAACGTCAGTTTATAGATACAAAGGTGGTCAAAACGTGTGTCATAGATGAGCCTTTTGATAGACATTATAGAGGTCCATCAATGCCCTACTATCACCATGTCTAATGTGAATCTCTTGTCTCAAGATCCGACTTTGGATATCGCCATGGGTGTTTCATCCTTCCTTGGAGCATGCTTGAATAACATGTCTTTGATGCTAAAACAACTGGCTACCAAGTTTTGATAACTAAAGAAAAAAATTCATTCCAAAAATATTCATCCTACATATCATTTTGTGAAGAAAGCAAATAGCATTCCACTTATACCTATCTCAATCATCAAACCATGTTGATAGGATAGTATCTTCTTGATCTGAGACTTGAATGGTCAATTCATTGGTTTATGGCCTAGACATTTTTTAGTAGATCAATGGATCTTGCAAGTTTGGAAATCAAAGTTGCAGGTTTAAATCTACTTTTTTTGCATATGGGAGAGGTTATTTTTCTTTCTATTCTAGTGAAAGAAAAACACAGATTTAATATTATGATTTGGCCCCAATTTCATGGGTATATACAAAATGTACATTAATGAAAGGTCTTTAGATTTTAACCCATCAAGAGAAATTGTTGTTGTGCATGTTTCATTACTCTTCCCATACCACCCATTAATAATATAGGATAGATTACCTCTAAAAGAAATATGAGATAGTATGGTGAAATTAATTGAAGATGGTGGAGCCAAAAGGGCTTCAAGACTCTTATACATATGTGTTGAAATCACTTTGCATAAAGTTTTACTGGAGTCTATCCTCCTCCAATTAGAATCTAGCTGGGTTTTCTCCCATATTGGGTTTCCTAGGTAATATCATGTGTTTATCTCTGGATGGTGTGTGCTTATTTATTTATGTTCTCTATTTTTTGCATTTCATCTATTTCATACATTTTAAGTAGAAAACCAGTAATAAAAGGATCTTACATCTAAAGGAAATTAACCTTTAAAGTAAATATTTCCCTTCACAGTAAAGGTTTCAGTATTTTATTAGATGTGGTGTGACTAGTGGAATATCCATGACAGTTTACAGATCACCCAATATGAATCTGAAAAAATTCATCACCACCACGATCTCCCAAATATCCTAAGATGGGTCCTTCCAATTACAATCGCTTGGTAACCCTTGTAAATATGGACCATGTCCTATAAAAGGATATTAAAGGAGACATGTGTGAAATTGAGCCCAAAAGGAAGAGACCTTCAAGTATCCCTTCTTGAGAATGATAATAGTGATGACATTATGAAAAACATGAATCTTCTTGTTTTGGAAAAGGAATCTTCTTTGGGGATAAGACAAATCAGATTATCAATATTAGATGTGGAGACAGATAAAGAACTCCATCCTCTTCTTGGGAAGGAGAATGAGTGTCTACATTAGGTTAAATGAGAAATTGTGGACTCCTACCCTCCCCTAACAATGAAATATGGAGCTCATAGACAAATTTAACACTCAAAGAGAATATGGGAAAGAATATAAGATAAGGAAAGGGTCCAAGATCCAAGGAAGGGTCATGATGAAGACATTGACAAACGAACTTGGAAATTTTGTGTTGCACTACACAGATGTAGTGACTAGATATTTAATTACACATTCACAAGAGCAAAGAAATAAAAAGGAAAACTTAGAGAATGAAAAGCAAAGCAAAACAAAATGCTAGGTTTCAATCGACCCTATATGACACCATTTATTCAAATTCTTCAAATTAACTTAAGATTTTATATTTATTTTTTAAATTTGATTATGTAACTAGTTTGTCATACAATATTATTACACATGAAAGAAAAATAAAATTAGCTCATAATAAACATAATAGAAGCCAGGTCTCTCCTCATATATTTATGGGATTGAGAGGCCTTTTATGATAGAAGAGAGGTTAAATTTCTAAATTGTACTTCGATGTCTAAGTAAAGCAATGATCTTTTTAATTAATACAACTTTATAGCCTTGTTTTTTTAATTTATTGTTGTCTAACAAAAAAATAACTAGGATTTTAAATATATCATGTATTTACTTAGGTGGCCATGATTTACATAGCCTTTCTAATCATACGATAAAAACAAAAAAATATAATAATTAGAGTCGTTGACAAAAACATTTTTAAGTGGAGATGGGATACCTTACCAAAATAGTCTTTAGACCCATTCCTCTTCATCTACACTAGTAAAATCGAGGTGACATTATTTTTATGGTTTTCATGTGGTGTTAATGGTTGGTTGGAAGAAACCACTATAATAATTTGCTCGCTTGTCCGTCTTGGTAAGGACCAAAAAAAAGGATTGCATAAGCTACAACTTGTTTATAGGTTAGATGAACCCCTACAACTTGGTTATCCTTACTTGTCTCCTTTTTGGGCAATGGTGGTATCTTTTCCTTTCCACTACGAGGAAGGGTTTAGAAATTTTGTGTATACTGTTATTCAAATTGAAATTAATGCTTCTCAACTCATTCACTTTCAGAAAATGTAGTATCATATTTTATAAATTCATATCAATTTAGGTTGGGAACTATGTTCTTGTTAGTTGTCTAGTTATCTTTTATATGCATATTTCTTTCCTTTTGAATGCATATTTCTTTCCTTTTGAATGGACTTGGAAGGGTTTTGTTGGTTATTAAAAATAGATAGATTTTTTGTTGATTCTTATCTGAAATGAGATTAATATTCCTCAATTCACTTACATTTAATTTAAGAGTTTCTTAGTATCAGAGAAAATGTAGTATCATATTTTCTAAATTCATTTTTATTCTCGATTAGGAAGTTTGATCCATCTCAAACTGCCATGCATCTTATGTTTAAAGTTGAAATTGATATAAAAAGAATTTGGTTTGGTTTTCATAACATGTTTAAAATGAGTTAATATCTAGTACAAAATAGTGATGTCATGTTGTATTAAATGAAAATGATTATGAATTGTGCCAAGGTTTTTTCAATACTTTATGAAAGATAACTAACTTCACTCAAATTAGAATCCTTCCTATTACATTTAATGATTTTTTTTAACAAATTCATTATTGTCTTTATCTTATCTTTGTAATTTGGAGATTATATTCACTTATTAATATTACTTGTTTGGAGATTATTTTTATGCCTTATAATATGGCTTGTAAACATATCACATAGTTATTCTACAAATGGTTGTTTGTGGGTATATTTGGGTGAAAATGGGAGAGTTTTTTTATTTTGTGTTATTATAGTTTCTATGTCATTCCTTATCATAAATTGTTTTGGGCTATGAACTCTATGATTTCAAACGAATGTTTCTTTGCATAGGATTTAGTGAATTTATGTATCACGTTAATATATAAAGCCTCTTTATAGCCACATTTTTAGGTGGATACTCTTTTTTTTTGTTCCTCTTGAAACCTGTGATCATATGTCTATTGTCAAAAAAAAATACCTAGCATCAAGAGCAGGGATTATCCCCAGAAAAGAGGTTCAATCAAACTCTCCCATTTGGTGTAGGAAAACCCATCTAAATCTATGCCCAACAATTATTACTAGTTTTGGAGTTTTACTAGTTACAACATGATCCACCATTTAAAGTTTTCTTTAAATGCAACGAATAAAAATGCAACTAAATTATTTATGCAAAATTTAGTATGCCATAAACTAATATAACAAAACCAGAAAGAGCATAGAACTGATTGGAGCAAATGTAGAGTGATCATCTAGAATTAGTTCACAAATAACAAACAACAAGCTAAGGATATCGTGCAAGCAAATCTGAAAGTGATAGTTTCGTACATAGACTAGCCAAAATGCTAACAAGAGAAAGTGAGAATAAATACTAGATTATGAGAGTAGTCTATGACAAAAAGATACCATTCCCATAGCAGAAATCTTCAACAACAATCTTGGCTAGCAATAGCTTCTCTCATTAAGAAATAAAAAAAAAACAGTTACAACATAATACGAAAGAACCAATATTGATCTATTTCACTCATAACATAACAAAAGAGATTATATTCTCAAAGTAAGAGATCATTTCTCCTTTAATTTCATTCCATTTATAAAGTGTATTCTCCAATAACTAATATTTATTGATTTTCTTACCAGGAAGCAATTAGGGTTTATTTAAAGAAGTTCGCCTTCATCTTAAAATGTTACATGACTTATGAGGGGATCCTTGTTTTACAATTATGTCCTTTTTCCATAAAAAGGAATTCAAAATAAATATTATTCTGGTCCTTCTTTTAAAACAATCGGGGATGCCTTCAAAACCTTTCACAAAACCAATTTTAGGATCACATATAGTGATCATGTTATTGTGCTTACATGAGTGATAAGTAAATGTGCTTACATGAGTGATACTTCAATAGAACCAAGTGTGCTTCCTTTTTGCCTTCAAAACCTTTCACAAAACCAAATTTAGGATCACATATAGTGATCATGTAAATATGCTCACATGAGTAATATTTTTCAATATTTCAATAGAACCAAGTGTGCTTCCTTTTGAGTTATGTTGGGTCCATGTCCTCTTTTCTTGAGTTTGAAATAGTACACGTGTGAATCATTTTACATTGCTTCAATTGTTTTATGATGAAGGTTAGAGCACTCTAATATTCAAGTCATATTTTTCACAAGTGGCACTTTACATTTCTTGGTATCTCCTCCATCAAAAGCATTAATTATTATAATTTTAATAGAAATAATAATAATGCATGATAAATAATAAAATGAAAATGTTTTCATCGGTAATTTGAGTAATGTTTATCTATTTGGCAATGCAAATGAAACACTAAGGTAGGAATGACCTTCATACCTATATAGTCGCGTTTCTTTATTGGTTTTGCAATTAAGCTGATTCTACCCACTAAGATGGTGTGTTGTGCATGACTATGTTCATCTTGCAAATTTCCCCTAAGACAATAATATCCCCTCTAATTAAGATGAAGAGGTTATGGTGATGTTGATATATCAAAAATCAAAAGGTTTATACAAAATTTAAAAAAATGTCAAATAGATTCAGAAATTCTAGGACTTACCATTATTAAGAGGTCAAACCTTGGTTTAAATGTTCTACATTTTTATTTTTTTTGGTATGTTTTTTGATGAGTTTTGTCCAAAATCTAATCAGAAAATTAGAAAATTGCATATTTAAGTGGTTGAGATTAGATATTGTGGGTTCCCTTGAGGATTTTGATAGCACTAAATCGATTTATGCATTCGAAAACATGGTTTAAACAATGTAAAATTGTGATTTTTCAAACAATTATGTTTCCAGATTCCAATGATAGTTGCCTAAAAGTTAAAAACATAGAATGTTTAGACTACTCCCAAACCCCATACTAAAACTTAAACATGGTTCCCCGTATGTCATCAATTTAATATGGAGCAAATTATATATATCAATTGTTGTGATTTAATGTGGTTAATGCATGTGGGGTTTTGTGCCTCATGCAATATAAGAGATGACTTACACTTTAATTCACCATTCTAAAGTTAAAACATGTACAATACGATGCAAAGTTTGTTTTCCTTCATATTGGGATAAGGAAAAGACTGTCTATCATGTCCAAGATGCTGCTTCAGTTAGCCCACTATCCAAAAACATAATTTAATAAGGCTTTCAAGCCTTCTATCAAGATTTAGAAGTGCTTATATATGTCAGGTGTTATTACCAAATTGATAGAAGCTTCTTCGGGCCAATGATTCGTGTTTCGTAATGATTGATTGCAAATTCAAAGGCCTTCATTAGTACACAATACTAAAACTAATCTATAGACATATATCTAGAAAGATTGTTGTAGTGAAGGATTATTAACTACGTTTTTCTTAAAGCCAGACTTCACTTTATCGATTTCTTTAAAAGCTTGTTTGTAGTTGATTTTATCAGGAGGTTATGAGGAAAATCCTATGCAAATTTCCTCGCCTGGGCTACATCTCAATACATTTCATCGGATCTACATAGTCAAGAGCGAAAAATGCACCAAAACAATTTTTAATGAAAGTTTAAGTTCCATTCAAAATATTGTTTTGTCAAAATCGAATTATGTTAGCTCATCTTACATATTTGTTGTATAGGCTTCCAAGACACTGACTAATATCATCGTGATTCATCACCATATTAAATATTTTAACCCGTGAAAAAGGCTAACTAGCATCTAGAACAACCTAATACCAAACACCTGGCAAAGTTGTCAATTCCCTTTGAAACACAATTTTGAGTTAGTCGGAAATGAAAAATAGCTCCATTAGGTCTAGATAAAGTTGCATGGCCACTCATATAGGTTGGAGTTGATTAAATCTCAAAGGCATAATGTCAAACTAAGATGCATGTAATGCTACAAGTGCAAGAAAGCAAAATTGTGAGGTAAAAAAAATGATAATGCAACTGAAACAAGCTTTCATGGAAACACATTAAGGCGGGAAAATAATGAAACCCAAAGAAACAACATCTAAGTTTAGAGGCTTTGATTTAAACAATTAAAAAGAGATACCCAAGTCAATGGACTTAGGTCATGTTGAGACCTCAACAATGTCCTAGCAAATGTTTGGAAGAAGAATTTATTTTTGTCTTTCCAATATGAAAGACACGATCCATTCTCATGAGATTGTTTTTTTATTTTGAAAATTTCAATCTTTAAAAGAAACAATAACCTCATGTTAACTTTTTTTTTATTGCCCAAACATGTTGATTAAAACCTAATTATGGGGTGAGGAGATTTCAAAATATGGAATGATATCATTCTCAACAACTTCTCCAATCTTCAATATAAACATATTCTAGAAAAACAATAAACTTTCAAACCATAAATTTGATTATAAATTTTTGCAACCAATAACTTTTGTTTTGAAATACAACATATCCGGCCATCATTAATCAATGATGATTAATTAAACATTGAATACTTCTAAATCTCAAAACATGAAACTAGTTCTTTTCATTCTCTTATATAACATAAAAATAATCTAAAAAAAGGAGTGGAATTGTGAACGTCCAAGAAAATAACTTCTTTATAAATATGACGCTAAAACAAATTAAAAAATAATTTGATCACTCTACATCATTCCTAAAATTTAATAAAATAATTCATTATATTTTAAAATTAATATTTATAATAAATCATTGATAATTTTAATTGAATTTATTTTAATATTTTAAATATTTAAATTAAAATCATGATCTCATAAGGATAACGCTTTTGAAATTATTCGTAATATATATACACTCAATACACCATTTAAAAAAACACATTGCTACTAAACGAAATCCTCACTATAATACACTTGCAATTAAAAAAACTCAAATTATTGTAGGACCATGCTTTATTAGCCCGTTTTTCGTTTTTGTGTGAGAAGAGCACTCTACAACCAATGGTGATGTAAATATATCTTTTACATTCCAAATGGCTTTATAGATTTTGGCCACATCCGAATTCATTTTCCATCTCTTTTGAGTTTGAATATTTTTTTGAGTAATTGAATGGTTAATGTTTATAATTATAATTTAATTTATAATACAAAGTATTTGATGAATAGAAGTGTTGTTAGATTTCTAGTTTTGGCCTCGCTCAATGTATAATCGAGACCTTTTTTATCTTCAAATTTTAAGAGTGTGTGAGTTCAAATCTACCAATAGTTATTACAAGTATTTTGTGTGTTGTTGGTGTATGGTCTGAATTTGAGCAACTGTGATGGGTTTTAGGTTTGATGAAGGTACAAAGGTTATGCCCCCACAAGTGACAGTCAAAGGGTTATTTATGATTGTCCAAGGATCTAGACAAAAGTAATTGTGGAATATGATCCTCTACATGAAAAAAAAATATAAGTATTGTTAATCATCTCTTTGAACTTGTGTGATTTTTATTGTGCACCATACATCATATGTTTTAATGTGATTTTGTTGTGAGGATGTCACATGTCATAATTTTAGTATGTTATGTGTTGGGATCCTTCTTACGGGTGTAATGAGGAGGTCGAAGGGCCCACTAGAGTAATAACAATTAGTTATGGTAGCCATTCATTGTAAAGTGGACTAGGTCCACCATGTTTGTTATTATTAAATAAGACCCACTAGTTAGTTAGCATGCAATAAATGTAATGATACCTTATTAAAGAAGGTCCACTAGGTACTTAGGAGGTGGTTATGATTATAATTCACTAGTAGTTATAAATAAGGATGGATTCCTCCTTATGGAGTATTTATTGGTATGATTTTGAGGAGGCTTGTGATGATTAGTATATGGATGGTTGTCATATTTTGGAAGACAACTACTTTCACCTTTTATTTGTTGACTCTACTCCACCTTGTGTAGAGAACATCATTTAGGGAAGTTGAGAGTGTGGTATGACTATGATCGGTAAATTGTTGTGGATATTCCACTAGACCAATTCATCACAACATAGTGTAATATTCTAAAATCTTGGATTATGCAAATTATTTCCCTAGATCCCATATTTGTTAGTACTAGCTTATTGCTCAAATTTATGAAAATAAACGAAATATGAAAAAGAAAGAATAAGAAAATGAACACGTCATCCACACAAATGAACATAAGTTCTATCATGGGAAACGCAATACGGGAGAAAAAATCGGCTAGAAGGTGAGGCTTGTGCTCTATTATCTATTCTTCGATTATGAAAAGCAAGTCTAAAGAAAGGGGCACTCACTATGGAGTTGTCTTTGACACCGTGGCTTGAATGGTTGCTATAGAATCTCCTACCTCCTCTATTATGCTCTCAAAATACCACTCCTAGATGCTTTGCTCAACTATGGAACAAGTATAATGCTAAAGAATGGAACCCCCTCTCTTCCTAGGAACATGGTATTTAACATAGCCTGATAGTCGTCTAGGGTTAGGTTTTTTGCATCCTCAACCCTCAATTAGTGATAAGGTTTTGGAGCTTCTAGAATCTTCTTGAAATTACACACATGGCTAGCCCCACAAGTGTGAGTAATGGGGGTTGGCATAACATCCACTTGTACCATGGTGGTCAACTTGTGGGAGGCATAACTTCCACATACATCCTCCAATTGAGGTGATTTTTCCACCATTAGAAAGATCTCAATGTGTAGAATAGAATAAAGGGTTTTTTTTTTTATCTATGCTCACAAAGCTTTGACACCCAAAAATGTAATTTCATGCATCAAAATGGATCTAGAAGGTTTCAAACCCCAAATCTCCAAACGAGGGCCTACCACTAAAATGGGCCCTACAAGCCAATTCCTTCAATTTTTTCACCTAGAAAGTACCAATATAGATGACAAATTAAATAAGGATCCAATATTGATTACACTACCAATTGTCAACATCAATATTCTCCAGTGGTAGTATTCTTTCCATATCCATAATCCACCTTTTGTATTTATGGGGATGATATTTTTGGACATGGATCATTCTCTTTATTTGAATCCACATGATCATGGTGGGAATTTGGAGCATAGTACTTAGCCATTTATCGAGCTCATCTATCATTAGTTGGGAGTTAGCATGAGCACTTAGATATGGGACCTAAGTTTATGGATGAGCTTCTTGGACTACTTCAGTGTTGTGGCCATCCCTTGTACATGTGACCTTGATTCCTTGGTCTACTTCAGCCTTGTAGTCATCATCTATACATGGGATCTTCATTTATTATTTCACATCTTCACTACAAGCGTTGAGGAATGGAGTGTTCGGATACTCCATATGGGTGCAATGAGGGGGTTGATGGGCCCACTAGAGTAATAGTAGGTATTTATGGTGGTCATTCATTGTAAAGTGTAATAAGTTTGTTATGCTTATTTTATTAAATACAATCCACTAGTTAGTTAGCATGGAATAAATGTAATGAGATGTTATTAAAGAAGGACCACTAGGTAGTTAGGAGGTGGTTATGATTAGGATTTGCTAGTATCTATAAATAAGGATGGATTCCTCCTTATGGAGTATGTATTGGAGTATTTTTTATTGGAACTTAACTCATTGAGAGGTCACCACATCTTAAGAGACAAGTGAACAATAGTGGATTCTTTCAATAAAAGGATCATTGTAAGGTGTTGCCCTACCCTAAGGGTTTTGATATTGAATGAAGTTTTGAGCATTTCTGATATTGTCTATGATTCAAGTTTAAGGTTTAAGGATCATAACATTATACATGTATATCGATGTTATGTTGATGTTGTATCATTGTTGTACACATGCTAACATAAAAAAATCCCAATGCTATTACTTAAATTTGGAATTACTAAAATGTACTATGAATGATGTTTATCATTGTTTGGAATCATGTAAGTTAGAATTTATTAAAACAAGTTTAAGTTCCATCCTTGTTAGCAACAATTCTTTTTACAATAAAAAATAAGAATTGCATGCAATTTACTCCCGTCTCAAAAATCATCATGCATTGCATAACCCTAAAAGAGAGCATTGTAATTAATGTCATATTTGTAGATGTTGTTTATGTCCTTGCAATCAATTAGATTGTTGCAACTTGTCAATGAACATGAAGAATGAATTTTGGTTTTGGTGATGAAATGTGACTGAGCACATGAAGGGATTTTGTAGCAGGCGACCATGAAAATGGTTAACATATGCCTCTACTACATCTACATGTGAAAATACATGGACAACAAAATCAATGAGGGGGTCTAGAGGAAGGATAAAGCATTGTATGATTCCCATCGAGCATTGTAATTAATGTCATATTTGTAGATGTTGTTTATGTCCTTGCAATCAATTAGATTGTTGCAACTTGTCAATGAACATGAAGAATGAATTTTGGTTTTGGTGATGAAATGTGACTGAGCACATGAAGGGATTTTGTAGCAGGCGACCATGAAAATGGTTAACATATGCCTCTACTACATCTACATGTGAAAATACATGGACAACAAAATCAATGAGGGGGTCTAGAGGAAGGATAAAGCATTGTATGATTCCCATCTTAAGTTTAAAATGATGGATAATTCCATATTCAAGATCATAGTTTTGGCTAAGACATTGATGCAAATTCAAGTGAGACACATTAATTTATATATATATATATGGGTATGGCATATATAGTATGTATGTATGTATGTATGTATGTATGTATGTATATATGTATGTATGTATGTATGTATGTATGTATGTATGTATGTATGTATGTATGTATTAATTAAATTAAAAAAAAAACAATAATAAAAAATTGATGTAATCGTCCAAGAAGTGTTCAGTTGGGGTGGGGGCCTCAACATGGAAGGTTGGAGACCCAATGTATTCCTCAAAAACCAGCCAAGGCACCATTCATTCAGGTATTGAAAAAAGGTGGAGAGGGGTTTCTAAGACTTCCTGAAAAGGTAGTAGAAGTGTCCCCCAATCTTATAGTAGATGGTACATTGGAAAAAAAAGTGCTCCTCCGTCTCAATCTCCTACATATGACATAATTGATACATCCTGTCCTCCCATGGAATCCGGTGCTTGGACTCCACATATGTTAACTATGTGTATAAGTTGAGGTATTTTTAATGGGAGATTGTTTGTAATGAACCTTTATAGGCTAAACATCTTATTATGTAAAAAATATTAGTGAAGAAGTTAGTTGATAAAACATTTAGTGGTTCATACCTTATCATTATATCTCTTAATCATATGAGATTTGTTATATCAATCATGTTACTTCTGATTTTACATGAGGCATACACTAGTGAATGTTTCCGTACAAAGGTGTATGAAAATGAGAGGTACAAATGGATGTCGTAAGAAGAGTGAAGACCCTAAAGTTATGAAGAAGCCAATTGTCTTGATTTACATATTGTCAGTCTTTGTACTAAAAAGATACCATTGCCTTTGTTGTTATATGATTGTTTCTCATGCACCATTGTTAATGCACCTATCTTGATTAGTGCAAGCATCTATTGTTTCATATAAGAGTTTGTCCTTTCCTTCAACTTGTATTGGCACTTATACTTGTTGCAATAACACTTTTACTTTGTCATATAATTTATGTCTTGCCTTGTCATTGAACCTTGTCACTTGACCCATCTTTAGATGAGGCCTTAGCACCCTTGGGATACCATTCATTAATTCTAAAGCATCTATCTTGTTGAGTATCCTCCAACTATTCATTAATTCTAAAGCATCTATCTTGTTGAGTATCCACTAAGCCTTTTTAGTATCATCAAGAAAAGTGTCATCCACTGAGACTTTTTAGTATCATAGACCCTAAATATCCTCGCTAAGGCTGGATTTTCTTCATCACCCTATCTACATCAACTCCCAAGCCTAATGTTGGGACTTTAATGCCTCTTTCTATCCTAACGAATTTCATACAACACTAATGTTGGGACTTTAATGCCATTTTATAAAAGAGAAGACTCACACCCCAAAGCATACCAAGATAAAAATAATGGGATGCCAAGTATGATATGAATCAAGTAAAAAAGGACCCCAATAAGTTTGTTACATACAATAGAATCAAGTATATTCTCCAAGCAAAACATGGGTTCCCTAAATATTTGCTCGCTAACTTATCTTCTCATTTTTTCGAGTGTTGGTACCACAAACTTATATTCACACGATAACTTATCTTCTTGTTTTAACAAGTGTAGGTACCACCAAATAGGTGTCTGTCAGATCTATATTTCTTGAGTGATGATCAAGATATACTCAGAGAGGTTGAAAGTGATACATCTTGTACTAGATCTATCGGTTCTAGATCAACTAGATTTGAAAAGGTAAGGAAAATATTTCATATACGCATGCAATTTTTTATTGCCAAAGGAGGGTCATGTAATTATGATGCTGAGAGAATAGGTGACATTGAGTTTCTCTTGAGGTATAGACATCTAGTGCAACAATGGGCACCTAAGGAGCTACTTGAAGTGGACACAGATTTCTTCATCAGTGGGAGGATGTATCGCATTACTCCTTCGTCCTTACATGGATTTGAGTTATTTTCCATGGATGGCATAAAGGTTGGCTATGGCACTATAAATGAATTGATGGAGTATGTCAGACCATTATACAAATACAATCACTGGATGATGTTGGTCCGATATACGCGAAGTATGCGGAGATACAGAGTTGCCGCAAATTATATACAACTAGTAGATAACAATCAAAATAAAGGGGTAACTATGTATATTGATGGAAGGCCAAAAGATTCTGGAAACATTGCAGGATTTATAAATTGTACATGACTAGTGGAAACAACTAAGAAACCAAATTGCATATTTGAGGGACACGAAGGGAATCGTATATTTGTATGTGCAGCAAAAACAATAGTTCCAGGTGAAGAGTTGTTGATGGATTACAACTTAAATCGAATAGATGGAGGGGGTGCAGCTATGGGGGTAAATATCTTACATACCATTCAACTCAACCTTTGATTAATCATTGTTATAATTTGTCGTTGCAATATTTCAATTTTTGACTGCATATATTTTATTTTTCATTTTTTATTTTTTGATATTACTGCAATATTTCATTTTTTAATGTTACAATTACTTTCATAACTCTTGTTGATTAATTTATTGTGTCAACATCTGTCCAAGGTGATCGTGAGAAATCACACACTACATCTATCCAGGGTGACCATGGAAATGCACCTGTTGTACCTCAGCAGGTAAATGTTAAATACAGTAACAACTTATGACTACAACAACTAAATTTCTGAAATTTCAATATTTATTTTCTGATATTACTACAATATTTCATTTGTTTAATGTTACAGGTGAATTTCATAACTTTTGTTGATTGATTTATTGTGTCAACTTATGTCCAGGGTGACCGTGGAAAATCACCTGCTACATCTGTCCAGGGTGACCGTGGAAATGCACCCGATGTGCCTCAACAGTTAAATGTTAAGTATAGTAACAACTTATGATTAAAACAACTAAATTTCTAAAATGTCATTATTTATTTTATGATATTATTGCAATATTTCATTTTTTTAATGTTACAGGTGAATTTCATAACTTTTGTTGATTGATTTATTGTGTCAACTTCTGTCCAGGGTGACCGTGGAAAATCACCCGCTACATCTATCTAGGGTGACCGTGGAAATGCACCTGCTGTGCCTCAACAGGTAAATGTTAAATATAGTAACAACTTATGACTACAACAACTAAATTTCTAAAATCTCATTATTTATTTTCTGATATTACTGCAATGTTTCATTGTTTTAATGTTACAATTGAATTTCATAACTTTTTTTGATTGATTTATTGTGTCAACATCTGTCCAGGGTGACCATGGAAAATCACCTACTACATCTATCCAGGGTAATCGTGGAAAGGCACCCGCTATGCCTCAATAGGTAAATGTTAAATATAGTAATAACTTATGACTACAATAACTAAATTTCTCAAATGTTAACGTTCATCTCATTAATTTTATTCATCAATGTATTGTGGCATGGTTAACGTGGGAAGGCACCCACTGAGGATCTTGATGAGGACGAAATATTTTATTCCATTGACCCAATAGCAACTGTCGCGAAGGACTTGAAGACGGAAAACTTAGAATATCTAGGTTTGTTTCACAAAAGACCCCTGACACAGGAGGACAGGGCAAGAATTGCAGAGCTACTAAATCTAATAACTAATTTTGGGGTAAGTGGCATCTTCACATATTTTTATCATCTATGACAATTTCATATCTGTTTTTTTGTTTAATATTTTCTATATGATCTAATAAAGTAAAGTTTTCCGTTTCTAGGAGTTTTTAAATCCCGTGCCCTGGGAACTTGTCGAGCCTACAACTTTTATAAGTAACAGTGATGGTCCAATGCAACAAAAAAATCGACATAGAAAAGTACAAGTGAGGCTTTTTGACCCTCTTGAGGTTCCCCTCGAATCCATTGATGAGCGCAATGATGTTGATCGGCATGACACGCCGAAGCATGATGAGCTGGAGCTTGGGACTCCACATGACTCCGGAGATGAACATATTGTAGATGGAGAGGAAGCTATTCATGGAGCAGCACGAATTAAAAGCAACTAGATCTCACCTTTCTGGTGGATGATGCATGTGTTTCAATCAATATTCAGAAGATTGTAGGTATTTGTTAATTAATTGATTCATTTTTATCATGAAATTGAAATGGACATTTGTTGAGATTATTATAAATTAATGGATAAAACGTTTCTGCAAGAAACAATGTTTTCTATAGAAACTTGAATGATAAATCATTGGAGTTGTTTGGCCTCACCATTCGGACATGGTGGAATGGCCAAGATAGAGAAAAAAAATATGAATTGATAGGCCACATGGTAAACTTGTTCGGCAATACATTCAACAAGAAAGTGGTTACAAAGTTAGCTGGAAAGAATTTAAAATATACCAGAGCCCAATATAGGGAGAAATTGCAATTAGACCTCAAGCATGAGCACCCTCCCATGGTTCCGGAGAAAGAGTGGAAGGCCCTGATAGAGGATGCAAAGGAGAACTTGTTTAAAAAATAAGGAAGACATCCACGACCTGGTCTGATCCAGATTTATGTAGGAACACAATGAAATACAGAAATACACATAAACGCAGAGATGCAGCGGAAATAAGACTTCATTTCATTAATAACAAATGACTGAAATATGCTTACAGACAGAATGG
>SNQJ01S0016573.1:0-74995 GCA_010110895.2 Picea sitchensis | reverse complement strand
ATGATTCAAAATGAAAATGTCTCCTTGGTATATATAGGAGACTGGGAGGTATAATTACAACTAATGGCCTAAAGCCGACATAAATAAAATAACATTACTAATATAATATGCCCCAATTAAGGGGTAATGAGCCAATATTAGGGATTAACACTAAGGGTCTTTCTAGTGTCATTACCTTGTTGGGAGGCGGTGCTTTCAAGATTTCGGGCTTTGTTACCCTGCCCATATGATGGACCTGACTTACGACTATTCGCCTGCGCATTGGTTATATCGTGGTGGCTTTAGTTGGTTGACATAGGTAGCCACATAGGTTACTTGCAGGGGTTATTCTGCAAGTACCACAGGTCATATAAGGGTCGAACAAGACTCAACCTTTATGGAGGAGTACCTCTCCAAGGGGATCTGACCAACTACGTTGTTAATCCCGTGAGGGCCCTCATAATTGATTCTAATAACTCTGATCTTTTGAAGGGAGTCTCAGGCCCCTCTTGGGTGAGGAATACCTACTTTAGTGAGGGAGGCCCCTTTCATCCACTATATCATGTCTGTGTGCATTTGGCCTTTAGTTTATTTTTTGTGTGTTCTCTGATTGTTAATTGGCCTTAGGATTTTGTATTGTGTCATGAGTTTTCATTATTATGGATAGTGGAGTCCCCTTAACTCCCTTAGTTAGTGCTACCCAACCCATGGTATTTTCTCATTCCATGGGGACGAATCCTTTTGTGTTTCCTAGTGGTACACAGAATCATGATACTCAGTCGATACCTTGGGCCTCTAATTATCTTTCTCTTAATATGCCAGACATGTCTTCACACTTTCCATCCTCTGCCTTGCCTTCTTATGTGAATCCTAGTTTTGGGTCTGGGGGCATGATGCCTCCTTATTCTCCCTTTTCATTTGGTGGGAATCATATCCCTCAACCAACTCTTACAGTAGGAGTTTGGAATCTTCCTTCGTATGGATCCAATCCTAGCTTCACTTTTCCAGGAGAAAGTGCTCAAATGGGCGGTCATTCTACTTATTACATCCCATCCATCTATCCTTCTTTCTCTATGTCAGGTTCCTATGAATGATTTACCATGGAAGAGATTTGTCTATCCTCTGGTGTTTCATCTAGGGGGAGTCAGTTTTATAGCATGGGAAACCCCCTTCACGATGTTCCTTCATCAGGGGAAACATATATCCCCACTTGAGTAACCCTCGTCATGTCACTTTATCTTCTCAAGAGGCTTCCTCGGTGGTGATGCCCTTACAACCCTTTATGAATCAGTTTGAAGGAGGATAATTTCCTGTCAAACAGGGCCATGGTGTATACTAGAACCCTTCCTGGCCTACAATTTCTCAAAACCAGTCTTTCCTGGAACCTTAGTCTCAAATGTCGCAACCAACCGCCGCCACCAATCCAATCACTACAATTCATACTGGAATTATATCACCAACCTCTGCTAGTCATGTTGGAGATAGTTCAACAACCTCTGCAAGTCACATTGAAGACCAACAACCATTCGATGTATGTCATGTTGGGGGAAAAACTCTAGTCACTACTAGTCACATTCTACATCCATCACCAACCTCTACTAGTCATGTTGGGGATTCATCATCAACCTTTGCTAGTCATGTTGGGGGTTCATCATCAACCTATGGTAGTCATGTTGAAGGTTCATCACCAACCTCGGCTAGTCATGTTGGGCATTCATAACCAACCTATGCAAGTCATGTTGGAGATTTTCTACTAGCCTCTACACTCATGTTGGGAGCATGTCACTAGCCATTGCAAGTCATTATAGGGGAATTCATATGATTGAGAAGCCTAGAAGTATAATACGTAAGCCCAAGTTCCTTTGTAGGATTTGCAAAGGAGATCATATTACTCATTTGTGCCTTTCTACTGCTATGGTACAAGAAGCGTGGTCCTTTCCTGGGGCCCTTCGGGTTCTAAGTCGTCTTTGGTTTCCCAACATTCTAATCCTTCTTTGGTTGATACAATGGTAATACCGATGCAATATTAAAATGACACCACTCTTATTTTTGGAGATGATGCATTTCTTGACCATGTTGTCTCGCATCCTGTTCAACCAACAGTCGTGTCGATGTAATCTTCGACTGACATCACTCTTGTTTTGTGGGGTGATGCATCAATTGACCTTGTTGTCTCACATCCTATTCAACCAACGGTTGAAGAAGTGGTAGTTTTGTTGCAATCTTTGGTCGATCCCACTCTTCTCTTGGAGAGTAACAAGTCTAAGGAAGTGACATTGGCAATGCAATATTCAGTCAATCCCACTCTTCTTTTGGGGGCTGATGCATCTTTTGACCAAGTCCTTATCATTTATGATTATGTACCTTTGAACAAGGGAGAATTTCACTCTCTTTGAGTATGCTCCCTCCAAGTCCTAGGGTGGTTTCCTTTGATTGGAATGATCTTGTAGATCCTTGAATTCCTTATTCTACACCCTTATAGATAAGGGGAATTCTTCAATATATTATAGATAAGGTAACCTCTACAAGTATTTATCCTCCTCGACTTGGAAATATTTGGGTTTTCCCAATATTGTATTTATCCTCCTCGACAAGTTTGCATCATCAGCCAAGAAAATCCTTGTAAGAATGTACTCTGTGCCTTGATACCTACTTTCATTATGAGTAGGTTGTCTTGTGTTTGTTAACAATATACCTTAATGACCGGTAATCAAACGAAGTCTCATTGTGTTCAACCTCAACTCTTTTATTCACATGATGTATACTTTCACCTTTGGCAGATCATGTAGAAGACTTGAAGACATTAGTTCATAGTCACAACTTTCTTGAGTTGTTGCTACCATTCATTGGACCAGTACCTATATGAATTCAGTGATCATGGGAGATCAGATTGTACTCCATTGTATAAAGATATCTTTAGATTGATTCTTTAGACTAGTTTTCATTAGGCCTTGTTCGTGACTATGAAAACCTATGGAATGTATATACCTTTGTATTTCCTATTCATGGCCATGAACATCTATTTGTTATATTTCCACATGGATCTGCAGTGTAACTCAAATTGGCAGCCAAGTGTACAAAGTCATTATGGATTGTAATATTCTTATGAGCAGCTAGTTCGTCCAGTTGGCTCTCCATTACTCCACTTCTAGGAATTACAATGTATTTCGACCATTGTAGATACTCCTATAACCTCACACAATAGGGGGCATCTGTTATAGAAATATTTTCCTCACCCTGTGCAACTTTCTGAGAAGGCCTTTTCCATTTCCCTATGCAGACTTGAAGTCCCTTTTTTCAATTCTCAGAGCTAAAAAACATATTTTTCCACATATACATGCCCTAACAACTCTACAACATGTGTATACACAGTTTGCACCATTACATCCCATGTACATCGTGTTTTGTGCCCAAAATGGTGTCGAGTTTCCATGTCACGTCACAAGATCCATGATCCTTGACCTTCCATATACTAGAAACATTATGACTCGGCCCTTCAGTTCCATTTGAATTCTATAAATGGGCCATATCCAAGCTGTGGAAAGGGGAGAAGAATTCAAATTTGAGAGAACATTTACTCTGGAGAAATTATTCACTTCATATTGATTCTGCATCCCTTTGTCCTTTTAAGTATGAATACATTGTTCAGCCCCCAAGCTCTTCCCTATTTGATGGAGAATCTCATTGTCTCTCTTATATGAGATTGCCTTTGGTGGAGGATTTAAGTTATGGAGGCCCAACTGGAAGGGACTTAGTTTCTCAGTTCTGAGACGTGCCGACACAGAATTTTTTCATCGATACACTTTTGTTGATCATATTTTAATAGAAATACTCTTTTCTCATCTAATTAATGTCTTGCAAATATTTGAATTGTTATTCCATGGGAATATTTGTTATGAATATTGATGGATTATGTTATTATATGTGATAACTTTATATATTATCACCATATGCTTGTGTATCTTGGTTGTTGAGGACAAGTTGTAGGTGTATAGCTTTGAGTCGAGTGCTCAATGGTGGACTTCATCAAATGTCCAGACGAGGTAGGATGTTTATCTTGTCTTGTTAGCATGTTTGTTTATATAACATACTTGATTCATGTAGTCATTTCTGTATGTTGTGGTTTACCCCATGCCATAGAATGATTTTCCTCGTAACAATCAGTCACATGATTCTTGGAAACCGGTTGACTTTACATAATATCAAATGTCCCATCTCCCATAGGTATATGTGCATGAGTCTAGTCCATGCTGAGAAAACCAACAAGAGTTGCGGACCAAATTCTCGACAAGATCATTCCCCAAGCATCTAGTACATCAATCAAAACCACATTCATACTAATGTTGATGTGGGGGAATAGATGCAAATAAACCTTCAATTCTTCTATGATACCATAACCCTTCACTTTCTTTGAATCGATTCCACAAACATTTCCATAAGGATGGGTTATTTGCAAACCAAGTTTTTTCATGACATTTAACGACATCACATTTGTTGAGGCCCCAGAGTCCAACATAAAATTGTTCAAATGAAGACCATTTATGCCTAGAGAAAAGTAATAAGGGGGGTTTTCTTCTCCCCAGATCCCATGATACATAGTATTTAAAATTACCGGGAGGTCCCCTACTTCATATTGTATCTATAAGGCCTTCAAAATGTATTTCCTTACAAAAGGAATCTTGCATATCTCGACCACAGGCACCACCATGTTCATTTTTCCAATCATATTGGGTACGTCAATGCTGAGGTGAATATCCTCACTAGTTGATGCGAGATGTAGAGGTAAATCACAAACATGTGGCGGAGGAGGTGGAGGGACCATCTTTTCTACTGGAGGAGGTGAGGATGCCGCTTTATTTTTCTTAGAATATGTCAAAATCTCTTTCTTCCTCAACCTATCCTTCTAAGCTTCATCCTTTTGGCTTAGTGTTTCCAACTGAGCTTGTCTAACTGCCCACTTTCTATCTTCTTAAAGTTATTCCTCCATGAAGTCAATGTATTCATTGGACTCGAATGTATAAGTTGTATCAATGAAATTCAGCATGTCTGCAAAAATCTGGGTCTTCTTCCTTCCACTTCCTTAGACATTCATTTTCCCAATGGGGTTTTTCACAAGGAAAACACCATAGTTATCCTTCCATGTTAACCATCCCAATGGGAGTCAAGGTGTTAGGTGCATTTTTTTCTTATTGTGGCCTCGACTTCCAACTCCTATTTTCCTTCTATTTTCTGGTAAACTAAGGTCTTGGAGAAGAATGTTTCCTTTCTAAATTTTTCAACCTGTTCATGATTTGATTCATATAATCAAACTTTTGAGTCAAGAGTGTGACTAGAGCATGTACATCGCTATTTGATGTCTTCTTTAGTTCTACTTTGGTACAAGGGAACTAAAAAGGATCAATATTGGAGTTGATGATATGCTCTACAATCTGCAAAATATACTCTTTGGCATTTATTAAAATGTTAGACATATTTTCTTTGAGAATAAAACCAAACTTCCCTTCAAAAGAATTTAAATAAAGAAGGATAATGGCTACTTCTAGCAGGCACAAGTTCTTTGGTATCTGGCTAAGCAAGTTGTCAAACCTAGAATCAAATTCCTTCACTATTTCATTTTCTTTCTTCTTAATTTGGTTGAATTGCATCAATAACATTCCATTATCTTTCTTTGTTTCCCATCTCTTTTTGAGAAATCCTGTGAAAGATTGATATGACTGCAAATGAATTCCGAGTAATATTTTGAACCACTTCTTAGCTTCTTCATCAAGAGAGGAGGCTAGTAACTTCGTCACTACATATTCATGTTCCACAATGTTATCTTCCATAGCTACACCAATAGCATCGATATGTTCTTTTGTTGTAACAACATTGTTCCCAATGAATTTTGGTAACCATTTTTGAGATTTGGTTGGTAGCTTATTGGGGTACCTGGTGATATTTATCATATTTAGTGGTTTGTAAAGGATGCCAAACCAAGGATGAGTCATTGGAGTAAAATCAAGGATCCCTTTAAACAAGGATTTGAAAATAGCTAAATTATGAGGAGTCCTTCGTCGATAAACTTGAGAAGGTTTCAACCTTCCCTTGGGAAGTGTATTTTGAAAAGATAGGTTCTTTGGTTGTGGAGTCGCCAGATGAAATTTAAGAAAATCTCATCAAAGGTAAAGAGGGAACTTCCCTCAAATGGAATTGCGAGGAAAGATAGAGATAAAGGATTTTGGGTAGACTTGCCAAATGTCATTATGGGATCAGAAAGGGTTCAAAATCCTCCCCGGCAACGACGCCAAAAATGTTGTTGAAAAAAGTGTTGTTGGGTAAAATCCAACCACAAGAAACAAATGTGAGACATAACTGGGAGTAAGAACCACTGTAAAATTAACAATTACTCCCCTTGTTTTAGTGATAGACGATTCCACCACAATGGAGGATTCCTAGGTGACCTTGGGGGGATTGAGCTAGCAAGACAAGAGTTTAGAAATGGTCCCTCCTTTGGTCACTAGATGAGATTTCTTAGGGTTTTAAGAGAGATGAATTTGGTGAAGGAAAGAGAGAAGTTGATCAACAACCTGGAAAACCAACATTAGAAACACTATCCCAAGACCAAAGATCATGAAAATAAACCCCCAAACACTAAGGGAAACAACAAGAAACCTTGTTGTCCAAAAATTTGCAGTAGATTGTAAATTATACCACCAAGAAATAGATGTTCACAAATACAATAAATCACCATAAAAATCAGCATTAAATGATGGCAAATGAAATCTTGTAAACAGTAGACAACATTCAAATGATTAAACCACAATTTTGACAGTTGAACTTGATTCCAATAAATGTTATCAACATGTTTATAACAACCCTATATGGTTGTAGAATTTTTTTTTTACAACAACAAGTTTCCACCACAGAAATTAGAAAATAAATATGCCAATTTATATCCCTTAACAAGTGGATTGATTTACAATATTCAAGTACAAATTTGTGTGGTGAAATAAGTAAGTAAACAAGACTAAGTGAGAGATTTTGTTGCAGCCCTAACAGCTGTAGATATCTTGTTATTAAAACATTCTAAAATACTCCAAGGAATCAATACGTTTATCCTAGGAAGGTGATGTCATGCTAGTCTCATCATCCAAGGCCTCTTTCATGGGCCAATGACATCATTAAGTATGCAACGTTCATCATCAATGCAAGTGCCTTAGTAACTCCATGAATGATGTCACCAAGAAATACCCTACAAATACAAACAAGTTACTCCCTCCAAGGGTCCACAATTCATATGAATCATGCCAAGTAAATATTAATGTAAGATCCACCCAAACAAGTACATTGGTTCCCCTCTTTCAAATTAAACATATGCTCAAAGCCTTTATGCAATTTACCAAATTTAAATATGGGAGGGTTATCAAAATGATCCAAATTGGATCATTTTTTTTTTTTTCATCTATCGTGATCCTTTCAAAGTGGAAAAATTGGAGGAATAAGTTTGCAGGGCCATTTTAGTGGTAGGTCCAAGTTTGGAAAATTGGGGTCCAAAACCTTCTGGAGCCATTTTGAGGAATCAAGAGAAATGTTTTGGCGTTAAAAATTTCCTAGAACATCTTGACTCCATGATTATATTTTACACATTGACACCTTTCCAACGGTGCAAAAATTACATCAATCAGAGTTCATATGCAAAAGCTATGCCTCCCACAAGTTGATCTATCGTGTTGACCACCATGGTACAAGAGGATGCCACATAAGCCCCCATTACGCAGGTATATGGGGCTAGCCACATGTGTAGTTTAAATAATATTCTATAAGGTTCAAAATCCAATCACAATTAAGGGTTGAGGAAGTCAAAAACCTATCCCTAGATGGCTATCGGGCTATGTTAAATACTAGGCCACTAAGAGGAGAAGAGGTTCCATTATTTTACATTGTATATTGTTCCATAGCTGAGCAGAACATCTGACAGTGGTATTCTATGAGCATAACAGAGGGGGAGATATTTTGTAGTAGCCACACAAGTCATAGTTTAAAGGAAACTCCACAGAGAGTGCCTCTTTCTTTATACTTGCATCATTTCTATACCAACGAAAATAGAGTAGAGAAACTTCACCTTCTAGCTAGGTTTTCTCCCATATTGGGTTTCCCAGGTCATATCTTATGTTTATTTGTGGATGGTGTGAATGTGTTTTATTTTTCTCTATTTTATCGATAATTAAATATTATGGATATATAAAGGAAATTAACCTTCATAGTAAAGTTTTTAGTATTTTATTAGATCTATTGTGACAAAATTTTCCAGTGGAATATCCACGACAATTTACAGATCATTGTGTTGAGTACTCAACACACCCTAAAAGTTTTGTGACCATTTCCTTTTGGGTACCACCATATATTTTACTTTTGATTGTTTTCGCCTCGGCTTGAAACTGATCCTTCACTTATCTTATATGTTTCATGTTTTAATTGATTAAAATTTCACTTGAACATACATCGAAGAATCATCTTAACTCTAAAATACTTAACAACTACTCAAGGAATTGGCGACCAAGAAGTTTCCCCGACTCGCTTGAGAAATTTGGCATAGGCAAAAGGTGAAGGTGGTGAAAATCGTTTGGGAAGTTAAAGTAGCCGAGTACCGATATTTATCGGCATCGACATTTAAAATTGTTTCTTGCCTACGAACAACCTTAGGAAGGATTTCGTCGAACACTGATCCATTCGGCTTTGACAGAAAAGTGTAATAGTAAACACCGTGTAGAGGTAAGGAGTAAACAATCGATCCCCGATACGTTGACATGAGCGAAGTCCCAAGTAAGATACTTCCCTACCAACGAATGCATTTTATAATTAATTATTTTTAATGTCCCAAGGTTGATAATGCCACGTAAGCATCAATTGATATCGAACATCTCACACAAAGAAACTTATCAACAAAACCACAATACAACAATAACGATTGCAAAAGTTAATAATGTGTGCGAACCAATAACTTGTGATAAGAAAACACGGATTAACTGCCTATGAGAAATCTTAATACATTCAAAATACTTTCGATATTTAATATTAAGGGCTCCTGCCAAGTTCAAATCACATACAACTAAGCCACGCTGTGACCAATCGGCCTGGTAGCAGTAAACCCAAGAGTACCTTTACAACAAAATAAAAAAAAGGGAAAATTTGTCTAGAACGACACCTAGGAGAATCTAAGGTGCAAGATCACCCATTATGTCTTTCCCTCATATCAACCTTTACCTAGACCACTACTGGTGCCTAGAACTATGTTCCTTTCCTTCGCCTCACACTGCACCTCGCGCAGCTGCACAATTGTATCCTAGGCTTCCCGGAGCCGTCTCTGAAGCCAAACCGTGTTTCCTGCACGACCCTGCAACGAAGGTATCTCCTGGCCTTTTTCTGTTGACTGATGTCATAGCTCTCTATTTTCTTGGTAGAGTTTGGCTCTCGCAATTTTAGCCCGCTCTAACTGTTGAATGGGACTCTCGACGCGAATACCTGGTGCTTTTCCCCTTCCCTTTCATCTCCCGTCTCCTCTATTGATAATCCCAGTTGGATCCGACAAGTGAGGAAGTTCCACAAACTCCTCAACAGTTGGACATGCACTCAGCTCAGTTGAAAGGCGAGTTTCCCCCCATTTGGTCGTATCCTTTCTAGGCCTCCCTCTTCTCCGTGGTTTCGGCTCCTGAGAAGACGCATTTACAAGCATACCTTCCTCAGACACACGCTTTTCAACTTAGATCTCCATTGAGGACGCTGACACCATCTCTGAGACAAAACCTGCACCTCTTATTGGGCTTTCAAATACATGGGAAGCTGACCCAAAAGAATCCCAAGCACACTAGGGCTCGGGCCTGGCACTCCAGCTACTTCGCAGACCCCACCCTCTGTTGAAAGGGGATCCCATTATGCAACACTGTGACAACTCAGGCGTCTGCAGAGGACAGGGAACATCTATACAAGACTTCACCAAGGCAAATTCACCATACCATAACTCACGAGAATGTAATCTCGGCATGAGCATAAGTTTTCCCCAAAACTTCCCGAATTTATAGAAAAAACTGAGTGAAATGGAGCGTGCCAATAAGACACTCTTCTCCATGGTTTCGGCTCCTTTCTAGGCCTCCCTCTTCTCCGTGGTTTCGGCAAAAACACACGCTTTTCATCTTCGATCTCCATTGAGGACGCTGACACCATCTCTGAGCCAAAACTTGCACCTCCTATTGGGCTTTTAAAGACATGCGAAGCTGACCCAAAAGAATCCCAAGCACATCGGGGCTCGGGCCTGGCACTCCGGCTACTTCGCAGACCCCACCCTCTGTATAAGGGGATCCCATTATGCAACACTGTGACAACTCAGGCGTCCGCAGAGGATAGGGAACATCTATACAAGACTTCACCAAGACAAATTCACCATACCATAACTCACGAGAATGTAATCTTGGCATGAGCATAAGTTTTCCCCAAAACTTCCCGAATTTATAGAAAAAATAGAGCGAAACGGATTAAGACACTCGCACCTCGTGACATGGTGATTAAAAACTCGATGCACCATAGTTGTTCGATGGATGCAATCTAGAGCATGTAAATGTCGCCAAACAGAGTTACAGGTAACGTCCAGTATGATCCTCCTAACCTTGCTCCAGACCTCCTTTATTTGACTAATGATGTTTTACACGCTTGATAATACAGATTCTGGAAGCATTTAACGGATTTCCTTTTATCGTGTCTGACACTTTGGGAAGTATACACGTGCATGCTCACCTTCGATGTCTCTTTTGGGCACCAAAGGTCGAATAATTAATATGACTATTTAAAAATGTTCATAATGTTGTACTTGATTTTCCACCCCATGATGCATTGACGTAATTCCATTTAACCAAAGGAGTGACGACTTCAGCCAGGTCATCACAATTCATTCGAAGGAGCGACTGAGATCAAGTAAGTATTAAATGGATAAAACTAGCGAGCTCCATAGGTACATATTAGTCTTTTCAATTTATTTATGTCTTATCACAAATTGCTTTGAAATCGCTAAACTTCGTCGTCTTAATTGCAGGAAATAAACCTCGCCGATTACCGAACAAATTTCATCCTATGATTTCGCCGAAGGATTTGAAGAGAACACCGAAGTTGAATCATCGGCGCAATAAAGGTTTCTGGGTTCTCTGAGTACATCATCCCCGATCAGTTATCGACTCAAGACACCCACTGAGCTAGACTTGATGTGGGCTGAAAGATGTGCAAAGATAGTCGATAGGAAGGTAAGACGAGTACAACTGTTCGTGAAATACCTGATCAAAACTTGGACTATGTTGTAACTAATAAAATCTAGTTTGATGAAGTTCCGAATGCATGCAGTCGATATCAGAGGAATATATGTTGCCCCTATGGAACAACACAGGTTCCCATGGGCTCAAACCTATGAAGATCTATTTGTTAGCTGGTCTGAATATGAAATAAGCCACCCTTTTCAAGAGGCATCTCAGGTGGACTATTGAAAGAAACAGTTGGATGACCATGCCATGTGGCAATTTTTGTTTGTTCTGAACTTTATTTAGCCATTAATTTTGGTTGAATTTTAGATTATAAATAGAGACAACGACCGATTAGTCGAGGGTCGATGGTTGTTGTAAGAACTCTTCCTTTTTGGTTGTTGATAATTATTTTGAGACTGTTGTGAATTAAGTCCTTCTGGACCAAAGACAAACTATTTTCATCAGATGTATGTAATTGGAGTTGGAGAAGAATTACTTCCTTTCCTGTTCCATGAATTATGTAGTAAATGAGTAAGAGCAATTAATTATGTTGTCAAGTTATCTGGTGCAATGTATTGATGTTCTTTGCTTTAATCATAAAGATAAATCGTTGTGTTGTTATGTGATGAATGTTATGGTAGATGAATTATTTTTCTTACTATGATCTTTATTACGTATGTGCTTTCTTCTGTTAATTAGTTTTCTCAGACAGTAGTTGGATGCTCATTTGGTTAATGTATTAGTACTAGGCCATGTGGCATAGATTCACTGTCTGCATGTTTGAGCAGCGGGTTATCCCAAGCTCGACCTCTTCCCACCAATTAAAACTTTTGTCCTATTATTTGTCAAGTTGGTTTATACTGGCTTGCATCTCTCATACCAGCCCCACCTAAGAGAAATACAAAAAACTAATTTTCCTAGCTGAAGGAAGAGCATTCACCAGAAAACACAAAGGCCATCTATAGTCTGGCCAGATCGCAAGATCTGGAGAACCATTCCACTCCAAATGCTGCAGAGTCTAATTGGGCCTCGGTGGCGGGTTTGGTTCCTATTGTTGAGTTAGGGGATTTAGGTCCCATCAACACATTGTTGGTGCAATTACATACATAATATATTACCCAACATAAATTATCAACCGGGATTCGTAATCAGTAGAGTTGATGCACTATATGTGCCAAAAATAGGTAGTTTATCTATGTCTGATGAGTATAGGATAAAGAAGAGACATTTGAAACTTAACACTCTATTTTCACACTTCAAAGATAACACTCTCCACATGTTTCAAAATTCAGAAAGAAAAACTGAGCAAGCATATGATCTAAATCTTTTGTTCATGTGATGGACCTTTTCATTGATGGCTCATGAAAGGAAAAGATGAACTTTGATTCTATCTCCTGGAGCAACTAAACTAACAACAATTAACACTTTGCACATTCACAATACTCCATTATAGGTGCATGTAGGGTGAGAGATGGAGGTCTTGATTGTGCATGTGTTAGCAAGGTGTAACCTAATCAATTCTGGAAAAGAAAGATAAGTGTAGTGGGATGCTCCATTAAGGCTCATGTATGGTGAAATATGGAGATCCAACTGTTCCTACACTGCCACACTTTGTAACAAATTCTAATAGTGAAATCAAAACAAAATAACATGAAATCAAAATAACAGGTACATGAAATGAAAATCTACACTAATAATTTACAATGAGCTTACCAAGCTGGATCGGTGGCCCTTGTTGATGCCAACATGCAAGCTTTTAGATCCGCGGATTCTAACTTCTAAAAGACACATAAGATCATTGAATTCAAACTTGCATTAATCTTCAACAAGTAGGTTTACAAAAAAAGTATTTTCATGAATCCAATCTGCATCATAACAACTCCCCCCCCCCCATGAAGAGAGAGCACTCTCTTTTATACATGAGAGATTTGAAAATAAGATAAGCATCTCATAATTACAGATCCACTATTCTCTCAACCAATTTCCCATTATTACAAAATATGATCCCTTTAAATCCTCACACATATCTCTCTTGATCCTTGGTTAAGATATGATATCCAAATATCCATGGTATTCTCCTTGGAATAGGCTTGAATAATTATCTCCTTGAAATGGTGGAGTAGATATTTGCGAATTTTTTAATTAATCCTTCACATATTCCTACACTTTGCAAAGCTCACACATTTTTGAGATATATATGAAAACATGTTGATTTTCTAATATTTAATCATAAATTCCCTTTTAAAACTAAAATGAATAAAGTGGAAAATAAAAAGGTGAATCCCAAATGTATTTATGAAAATGATATAATGGAATAATGGAATATGGATAAATGAGACGAATAGTGAAAGGAAAATAAGATGAAAATGTGACATTTCTGAGGACCAACATTTCCCCCCAACTGAACTTGTTGCATGTCCTTGTGCAACCTTGCATAAAAAAAATTCTTCTCAATTTTTGGTGACTGAAATTTGGTTTTGATTAATGATAATGAATGTTTCCAGGATGGGATTTAAATTAGTAACAACTGACATTTCTTGTGTGACAACCATGAATATAAAGAATGTTGGTTCTTGTGTTAAGAACATTTATTTCATTATTTGTTCTCTTGTTGTAATAATAATTTACCCATATACTCCTCACTCGAAAATATAAACTATCAATGTGCTTAGGAAAACATCATTGTGCATAAGAAATAACTTTTTCATATATACCAATATGTATATCAATGCCTATGACGCAAACTGCAATAAATTATCGTTAAAAATATATATTTTTTGGTAAATGGTAAATGAGACGAAAAATGGAATGATGATAGTGGAAAAATGGAGTGATGATAATACGTATTCTTGAAGCATTTAACATATTTCCTCTTATGGTGTCTGACCCTTTGGGAAGTATACACATGCACACTCACCTTCGACGTCTCTTTTGGGCACCAAAGGTCGAATAATTAATATGACTATTTAAAAACATTCATAATGTTGTACTTGATTTGCCACCCCATGATGCGTTGATGTAATTCCATTTAACCAAAGGAGTGACGGCTTCAGCCAGGCCATCACAAGTCATTCGAAGGAGCGACTGAGATCAAGTAAGTATTAAATGGATAAAACTAGCGGACTACACAGGTATGTATTAGTCTTTTCAATTTATTTACGTCTTATAACAAATTGCTTTGAAATCGCTAAAGTTCGTCATCTTAATTGCAGGAAAGAAACCTCCTCAATTACCGAACAAAGTTCATCCTATGATTTCATTGAAGCATTCAAGGAGAACACCAAAGCTGAATCATCGGTGCAATAAAGGTTTCTGGGCTCTCCGAGTACAACATCCCCGATCAGTTATCAACTCAAGACACCCACCGAACGAGACTTGTTGCAGGCTAAAAGATGTGCAAAGATAGTCAATATGAAGCTAATATGAGTACAATTTTTCGTGAAATGCCCAATCAAAGCTCGGACAATGTTGTAACTACTAAAAGCTAGTTTGATGAAATTATGAATACATGCAGTCGATATCAGAGGAGTATATGTTGCCCCTATGGAACAACACAGGTTCCCATGGGCTCAAACCTATGAAGATCTGTTTGTTAGCTGGTCTGAATATGAAAGAAGCCACCCTTTTCAAGAGGCATCTCAGGTGGACTGTTGAAAGAAATTGTTGGATGACCATGCCATGTGGCGATTTTTGTTTGGTCTGAGCTGTATTTAGCCATTAATTTCGGTTCAATTTTATATTATAAATAGAGACATCGATCGATTAGTCGAGGGTTGATGGTTGTTGTAAGAACTCTTCCTTTTTGGTTGTTGATAATTATTTTGAGACTATTGTGAATTGAGAAGCCCTTATGGACTAAAGACAAACTATTTTCATGAGATGTATGTAATTGGAGTTGGAGAAGAATTACTTCCTTTCCTGTTCCATGAATGATGCAGTAAATTAGTAAGAGCAATTAATTATGTTGTCAAGTTATCTGGTGCAATGTCTTGATGTTCTTTTCTTTAATGATGAAGATAAATCGTTGTTTTGTTATGTGATGAATGTTATGGTAGATGAATTATTTTTCTTACCATGATCTTGATTACGTATGTGTTTTATTCTGTTAATTAGTTTTCTTAGATAGTAGTTGGATGCTCATTTGGTTAATGTATTAGTACTAGGCCCTGTGGCATAGAATCACTATCTACATGTTTGAGCAGCGGGTTATCCCAAGCTCGACCTCTTCCCACCAGTTAAAAATTATGTCCTGTTATTTGTCAAGTTGGTTTATACTGGCTTGCATCTCTCATACTAGCCCCACCCAAGAGAAATACAGAAAAAGAACTGTCCTAGCTGAAGGAAGATCCTTCGCCAGAAAACACAAAGCCCATCGATAGTCCAACCATATCGCAAGATCTAGAGAACCATTCCACTCCAAATGTTGCAGAGTCTAATTGGGCCTCGGTGGCAGGTTTGGTTCCTGCTGTTGAGTCAGGGGATTTAGGTCCCATCAACAGAATTGGCACTAGAAGGAGGGCCTAAAAATGAATGGATGAATATATAAGTTATATAACATTTAAAACAACCTATAGATTCGTAACGGTCCACATGCATGGCTAGTCAACCGACAGACAACCCACGTTTACTGAGTACTCCCGAAGCGGATAACTCACCCCATTCCGAGGAAAGACCTCTTCACCCTGAAATACCTTACGCCCTCCCTCACAAGGAAGTGAATCAATTCAGGAGAATTACCAGAGCCTACGCCCGTCGAATCAGTGTGTTTCCCTTCACCCCCATCCTCCCTCGAATAAAACAACAGAGAAAATTAGTAGTCAGCACTCCCGCAGAATTTTTCATACACTCCGTCAAAGACTTAATAGATTTCATGATTACTGAAATCCAAGAACCTCTTGATCTAATACCCGAGACGTCAGCCGATGACATCTCTGAACCTAACGGCTTTTTGGAAGAAGAAGAGTTTGACTCTGACTCCAAATATATGGAAGGGAACAATGGTCATGGGGAGGAAAGAGAATTTCCACTTCAAGAAAACCAACCTTGGTTGGCAGGAGATGTTGTAGCCATCTCGGGACAACTACATAATCTTCCCCGGCACCCAGAAAAGTTTCTCCCCAAGTATGATCCTGAAACTTCAAGTTTTCCCGAAGATCACATCAATAAATTCATACTTGCGACCAGGCTTATGAACATTCAACATGAAGACGTAGTATGCAGACTTTTTTCATACACATTTGAAAATTTAGCTTCCATGTGGTATTTTAATTTGCCAGTAGGATCCATATCCAGCTGGACTAATTTAAAAAAGGATTTTCTAGACAAATTTGTGGAAGAAACTACTACAGGAGCCCTGATGGCTGAGCTATTCACAGCCACTATGACCCCAAAAGAGAGGGTCAAATATTTCAATCAAATATTCACGAACATATTAAACAAATTTCATCCTACGGTGAAACCAACTCAAGAGTTACAAATCGAGGTTTATGCCAACGTGCTCCCGGCTTCTATTTCCATGTTCGTTAAAAGAGCCACCAAGCAAACCCTCACGGAGAATTTCGAAGAGGCCAAGATGATATAATTTCATATGAAAGGATGTAAAGAAGGCCAAGCCTCTCTAGTAAGAAAAGCAAGTCAACCCCCTCCTAGGAGAGGGCTCCTTCTAACTAGACCATCGAGGAAACCGACTGAACATGCTCCTGATAAAGGTAATGGAGATATAGAAGATCTGCAGCACATTGTCAAGAAACTATCAAATGAGATAATAGACATGAAAAGAAGCGCCAGGGAAGGAAACCAAGGCCAAAGACCCTATAATCCTTTCTTTAAAAGAAACCAGCCTTTCAAAGCAATTGAACCTCCCCCGGCCAACCTAAACATTGACCCAGGGAATGTTGCGTTTGATTCTTTCTGCACCTATCACTAGGAGAACCATTCTAAAAGAGAATTCCCTTAATGGGTCCACGCCATGAATTTAATGGCCAATCATTTTCTGGACAAAATCTCACTGACTGAACAGTCAAGAAGTTTGGCCATTAATATTGTCAATCAGGAAGAAGTTGACCCACCACAAGACACAACCATGTTGATATGGGATCCCCACGTAATCGCATCTTCGAATGATATTTTTGAGTCTCGAGAACAACACATGGAAGTTTCGGTAGCACAAACGTGTAGTAAAGGTCAACCCGGCTCAAAAATTGTCAACGTTGCTCAGGCCCCGCAAGGTAAGTTAACTCCCGATCGCCCAAAAATACCTTTCTCTCCCGGCGAAAATCCTATAAGAATCCATACCAATGAATTTTCCAAGTTGGATTACAACGTAGTCAAATATTTGAAAAACCTGAAGGATAATGTATCAGTTATGGACGTATGTATAATTCGACAGTAGAAAGACTTCCTATTGCAAGATCTGAATTTGGTAGGAAACCCGACCAATGACGATAGTCAGAACAAGACTCCCCCCCCAATAGATCTGGCGAGCAAGCCAACCATAAACACCTACTTGGAAGGTAGGAAAGAAAGGCCTTTTGTACCACCCTTCCTTTTGACGTTTGAAGTCTTCAACAGGAATCTCAACAATTGTCTGGTCGATTCGGGGGTGTCCTCTAATGTCATGCCCTTGGCTGTGTGTAATAAATTAGGTGTTGTCCCTCTCAAAAGTGATAAACATGTCATGCAACTAGACAGAACCTAGGTCAAGGTCATGGGAGAGCTCAAAGATGTGATGATCAGGATAGCGACGCATCCTAATTTCATGCAAGTGATTGACATCATTGTGGTGGATATCCCTGAGGCATATGGGATATTGTTGAGCCGAGATTGGTCTACAAAGCTGAACGGATATTTCAGTACCGATTGGGCACACCTTTGGCTACCACTGAAGGGATACAAGAACATGATCAGAATCGATAGGGAAAGATATCTGAAACATATGGTCACTAATCTCGAAACCCCAAATGAACTAGCCTCTACCGACTTCTCCATATTGGGAAACTATTCTTGTGATTCTCACTTAGACAACTTTGATCCTCTCCTATCCAATGTCCCGCTTACTCAAAACTCTGAAATGATCTTTCAAGAAGAATCCTTGATGCCAATAGAAGATTCTCTCTTATGTCAAAACCCTGCGCTAGGACATCTGGAGGAAAAGGTCAGAGAACAGAACACGGGCGAAGAGAGAGAAAGGAGAAATTATTGTTTGCAAATTTGGACCCTCTATTTTGATATATCTAAATCGCAAGAAGGGTCAGGAGCCGGGTGCATACTCATCGATCAGAAGGGTAAACATCATTTCCTGTCCTGTAAACTAGAATTCGAGTGTAAAAACAATGCCATCGAGTATGAAGCTCTAGTACAAGGGTTAAAGAAAGCCATAGATTTGGGTATCAAGGAATTAAAAGTATTTGGAGATTCTGAAATTATTTTTAGACAAGTGAGAAATATTATGCATTGCAATTCGGCTCATCTTAAGAACTACCAGTAGGAGGTGCATAGGCTAATAGAACGCTTTGACGCTTTCAATATCACCACAATCCCCAGAGCAAAGAATATCCTTGCTGACTCCCTAGCCACAGCTGCTTCTAGACTCTTGCCTTTAGAATATTATGAAGCCTCCCGATTCACGGTAGAACTTCTCTATAAACCATCGGTGTCGAACAATATTTCCAATTGGAAATTCTTTGAAGGTGACGAGAAAATCGTAAACTTCTTGACCAACCAAGACAATTTCAAAGACCTAGTCATAGATGATGAAGAATTCCGAGAGAAGAAAACTGAAACTAATCCCCAAATAGGACAAGATGTTGGAAAGTTGAAATCTCACACAATACCGAAGGGGATAGCTAATCTAGAGAGTCTGTTTGATCTAAAGGATCTCTTTAAAGGACCCAAAAATGCAAAGACTAGTAGCTCTTGCCCCCTCTATGAAACTGTGAATCTTGGGACTCCAGAGAACCCAAAGAATGTAAATCTTGGAAAAACTTTATCTAAGGAAGAGAGGAAGGCCTACCCTAGATTGTTCAGACAATACTAGGATGTTTTTGCATGGTCCTATAAGGATTTAAAAATGTATGACACTCACATTATTCAACACATTATCCCGTTGAAACCCGAAATGAAACATTTCCAACAAAATCTACAAAAGTATCATCCATCCCTGTAACCTCTCATGTATCAAGAGTTAAGGAAGCTTTTAGATGTGAAGATAATTTTCCAAGTTAGGCATTCTTCCCGGGTAGCAAATCTTGTTCCAGTGAGGAAGAATTCAGGAGAAATCCAATTATGCGTAGATTTTCGGAACCTCAACAAAGCTTCAAAAAAGGACAATTATCCCTTCCCAGCGATGGAACAACTCCTACAGACCGTGTCGGGCTCGAATTTTTTCTCTCTGCTAGACGGTTTCTCAGGATACAACCAAGTGTTGGTTTTGGAGGAAGACCGATTAAAAACTACCTTTCGAACCAAATGGGGAACCTTCACTTATAAGCGCATGCCTTTCGGCTTAATTAACATGGGGGTAACCTTTCAAAGGGCCATGGACGTGGCTTTCTGGGTACTTATCAATAAGTGTGTGGTAGTTTATTTAGATGACGTAACGGTGTATTTGAAGAATGGAGAAGAACACATCCAGCTCTTAACTCAGATTTTCGAGAGATGCAGGAAATATAGTATATCACTGAACCCTAAGAAAACTATCTTCGGTGTCAAGGAAGGTAAGTTGTTAGGTCATATTATATCTCAAGCGGGGATTCACATAGACCCCGAAAGGATTAAGGCCACAGATCAACTCCCGCTACCCCATAACAAGAAGGCCATGCAGTCCTTTTTCAAGCAAATCAATTTCATGAGGAAGTTCACTCCCAACTTCACTGAAATCATCAAACCCTTGCAAAAGATGATTCACAAGGATTCTGAATTTAAGTGGCAGGATGAACGAAAATACTCTTTCAACAATATCAAAGCCGCAATCTCCCGATCCCTAGTGTTGCGAATTCTCGATTTCAATAGGGACTTTAACTTGTATATTTTCGCCTCTGACATATCGCTCGTCGCGGTTTTGACCAAGAAATATGATGACAACAATGAAGCCCCATTGTCCTTTATGAGTACTAATATTCAAGGAGTCGAGCTCAATTATCCTGCCATATATAAACGGGCCTACGCGGTCTACAAGGCAATAAAACATTCCAGGTCCTACATTCTTAAAAATCACACTAAGGTGATTGTGTCGCACCCCGTGGTCCGATCCCTATTTACTCAACAAGAAATGGGGGAAAGGGGAGGGAACTGGATGGCAGTAGTCCAGGAATTTGATCTAGATATAAAACCTACCAAGCTAGTAAAAGGACAAGGTCTATGTCATCTCGCAGTCGAAGCCCAGGATCAAGCAAATGAATATTCTGGGTGGGAAAACGAAATGGCACTATGGTGCAACGAAGTAGCATACATATCCCCAACACAAGACTCCTAGTACAAGGATTTGACTTATCTGTTTCATCACGGGGCTTGTCCCGAGAACCTCAACCCTAAGGAAAGGAGAGCCCTAAGATTGAAATCTGCACAATATCGTCTTATAAATTCGGTACTCTTCCAAATCAACTATGATGGGGTATTATTGAGATGTCTCGAACGAGAAGACACCAAAAAGGTGCTGATGGAAATCCATGATGGTCCCGCCGAAGGACAATTTGCAAGGAACACCACCGCTCATAAAATTCTAAAAGCAGGCTATTATTGGCCCGCTTTGTTCAAAGATTCTCATACTTATGCTAGGAATTGTAAGACTTTTCAAATAAGTGTTGGCAAGGAGAAAAGGGAAATAATCCCACTTCAGCCTGTGACTGTCTCTAGACCTTTTGAGTAGTGGGGGTTGGATATCATAGGAGAAATTTTTCCTAGCTCTTCCAAACTGCACAAGTATATTCTTACTACCATCGACTATTTCACAAAATGGGCAGAGGCCATTCCTCTGACTCACATAAATGAGAAAATAGTAATCCAATTTATAAAACAACATCTGATCATAAGGTTTAGTGTCCCCTCTGTTCTAGTCTTTGATAATGCAGCTTACTTCTCTTCTACCCTATTGACAGAGTTTTCTCTGGACAAAGGAATCATAATCAAGTACTCTGCAAATTATTACCCTCGGGGAAATGGTGTAGCAGAATCAGCCAATAAGAACCTGGTAAGGATACTAAAGAAGACGGTTACAAAAAACCAAAGAAATTGGCACAATCAACTTCATAATTCCCTGTGGGACGATAGGGTCACGCCCAAAGAAGCCATAGGAAATTCCCCATACTTTCTGGTCTACGGACATGAAGCCATCCTCCCAAATGGGCTTTATCTACCATCTCTTCAATTGGCCCAAGACACCCAAGAAGAACCCTCATCGTCCATGCAACAGAGAATTGACACTCTGCTCATGTTGGAGGAAGAGAGAGAAAAGGCTAAGTCAAAATTCCTGGCTCACCAATAGATAGTGAAATGATGGTTTGATAAGCATAAGGCTAAAGAAAAAGCCTTCGAGGTAGGAGACTTAGTGCTAAAGTGGGACAAAGCAAACAAACCTAAGGGAAAAGACTCTAAGTTTCAAAGCCTGTGGCTTGGCCCCTTCCAAGTGGCTAAGAAGATTGGGGTAGGTACTTATCAATTGCAAAATATGAGGGGGGAACCTGATGCCCTCCCAGTGAATGGTCAATCCCTAAAACAATACTTCCAATAATAAAATAAAATAAATATATAATAATAGAAAAAAGAGAGAAAAATAATAACTTCGGTTAGTACGAATAAAAGTATCGAAGATATATGTTCTAAGGTTCAGTAATACCTCGGAGGAAACGAAAGAGGAACAAAGATTCTATGTCCGCCCAATAAATTTCCATTTGTTGAGTACTCAACACACCCTAAAAGTTCTGTGACCATTTCCTTTTGGGTACCACCCTATATTTTAATTTTGATTGTTTTCACCTCAGCTTGAAACTAATCCTTCACTTATCTTATACATTTCACGTTTTAATTGATTAAAAGTTCACTTGAACATACATCAAAGAATCATCTTAACTATAAAATACTTAACAACTACTCAAGGAATCGACGACCTAGAAGTTTCCCCGACTCGCTTGAGAAATTCGGCATAGGAAAAAGATGATGGTGGTGAAAATCATTTGGGAAGTTAAAGTAGTTGAGTACCGATCTTTATCGACGTCGGCCGTTAAAATCGTGTCTTGCCTACGAACAACCTCAGGAAGGATTTCGTCGAAGACCGATCCATTCAGCTTCGACAGAAAAGCGTAATAGTAAACACCGCATAGAGGTAAGGAGTAAACAACCGATCCTCGATACGTTGACACAAGTGAAGTCCCAAGTAAGATAATTCCATACCAACAAATGCCTTTTATAATTAATTATTTTTAATGGCCCAGGGTTGATAATGCCACGTAAGCATCAATTGATATCGGACACCTCACACAAAGAAACTTCTCAACAAAACCATCGTACAACAATAAAGATTGCAAAATTTAATAATGTGTGCGAACCAATAACTTGTGATAAGAAAACATGGATTAACTGCCTACGAGAAAGCTTAATACATTCAAAATACTTCTTATATTTAATATTAATGGCTCCCACCAAGTTTAGATCACATACAACTAAGCCACGCCGTGACCAACCGGCCTGGTAGTAGTAAACCTAAGAGTACCTTTACAACTAAATAAAAAAAAGGGAAAATTTGTCCAGAACGACACCCAGGAGAATGTAAGACGCAGGATCACCCATTATGTCTTTCCCTCACATGAACCTTTCCCCAGACCACTACTGGTGCCTGGCACTGTGTTCCTTTCCTCCACTGCATGCTGCGCCTCATGCAGCTGCATAATTGTATCCTGGGATTCCTGGAGCCATTTCTGAAGCCAAACCAAGTTTCCTGTGTGACCCTGCAACGACACTATCTCATGGTCTTTTGTCGTCGACTGATGTCGTAGCTCTCTATTTTCTTGGTAGAGTTCAGCTATCACAAGTTTATCCCTCTCTAACTATTGAATGGGACTCTCGATGCGAGGACCCATTGATTTTCCCCTTCCCTTTCATCTCCCGTCTCCTTTGTTAATAATCCCAGCTGTCTCTGACAAGTGAGGAAGTTCCACAAACTCCTCAACAGCAGGATGTCCACTCAGCTCATTAGAAAGGTGGGTTTCCCCCCATTTGGTTGTATCCTTTCTATGCCTCCCTCTTCTCTATGGTTTCGACTCCTGAGAAGACGCGTTTACAAGCATACCTTCCTCAGACACACCCTTTTCAACTTCAATCTCCATTGAGGACGCCGACACCATATCTGAGCCAAAACCTGAACCTCCTATTGGGCTTTCAAAGACATGGGAAGCTGGCCCNCCGACTACTCCGCAGACCCCGCCCTCTGTTGAAATGGAATACCATTATGCAACAATGTGACAACTCAGGCATCCGCATAGGACGGGGAACATCTATACAGGACTTCACCAAGACAAATTTTCCATACCATAACTCACAAGAATGTAAGCTCGGCATAAGCGTAAGTTTTCCCCAAAACTCCCCGAATTTATAGAAAAAACAGAGGAGCGAAACATAGCGTGCCAATAAGACACTCGTGCCCCATGACATGGTGATTAAACACTCGACACACCATAGTTGTTCGGTGGATGCAATCTAGAGCATGTAAACGCAGCCAAACAGAGTTGCGGGTAACGTCCGGTACAATCCTCCCGACCTTGCTCTAGACCTCCGTTATTCGACTAATGATGTTTTACATGCTTGATAATATAGATTATGGAAGCATTTAATGAATTTCCTTTTATGGTGTCCGACCCTTTAGGAAGTATACACACGAACGTTCGCCTTCGATGTCTTTCTTGGGAACCAAAGGTTGAATAATTAATATGACTATTTAAAAACATTCAAAATGTTGTACTTGATTTGCCACCCCATAATGCACTGACGTAATTCCATTTAACCAAAGGAGAGACGAATTCGGCCAGGTCATCACAAGTCATTCGAATGAGCGACTGAGATCAAGTAAGTATTAAATGGCTAAAACTAGTGGGCTACATAGGTATGTATTAGTCTTTTCAATTTATTTAAGTCTTATCACAAATTGCTTTGAAATCACTAAACTCTATCATCTTAATTGTAGGAAAGAAACCTCCCCGATTACTGAAAAAAGTTCATCCTATGATTTCGTTGAAGGATTCGAAGAGAACACCGAAGTTGAATCATCGACACAATAAAGGTTTTTGGGCTCTCCGAGTATGGAATCCCCAATTAGTTATCGACTCAAGACACCCACTGAGTGAGACTTGCTTCGGGCTGAAAGATTTGCAAAGATAGCCGATACGATGCTAAGATGAGTAAAACTATTCGTGAAATACCCGATCAAAGCTCGGACTATGTTGTAACTAATAAAAGCTAGTTTGATGAAGTTCTGAATGCATGCAGTCGATATCATAGGAGTATATGCTACCCCTATGGAACAACACAGGTTCCCATGGGCTCAAACCTATGAAGATCTGTTTGTTAGCTAGTCTGAATATGAAAAAAGCCACCCTTTTCAAGAGGCATCTCAGGTGGACTGTTGAAAGAAATTGTTGGATGACCATGCCATGTGGCGATTTTTGTTTGGTACGAACTGTATTTAGCCATTAATTTCGGTTGAATTTTAGATTATAAATAGAGACAACGATCGATTAGTCGAGGGTCGATGGTTGTTGTAAGAACTCTTCCTTTCTGGTTGTTGATAATTATTTTGAGACTGTTGTGAATTGAGAAGTCCTTCTGTACCAAAGACAAACTATTTTCATCAGATGTATGTGATTGGAGTTTGAGAAGAATTACTTCATTTCCTGTTCCACGAATGATACAGTAAATGAGTAAAAGCAATTAACTCTGTTGTCAAGTTATCTGGTGCAATGTCTTGATGTTCTTTGCTTTAATCATGAAGATAAATCGTTGTGTTGTTATGTGATGAATGTTATGGTAGATGAATTATTTTTCTTACCATGATCTTGATTACGTATGTGTTTTCTTCTGTTAATTAGTTTTCTCAGACATTAGTTGGATGCTCATTTGGTTAATGTATTAGTACTAGTCCCTGTGGCATAGAATCACTGTCTACATGTTTGAGCAGCGGGTTATCCCAAGCTCGACCTCTTCCCACTAGTTAATACTTCTATCCTGTTATTTTTCAAGTTGGTTTATACTAGCTTGCATCTCTCATACCAGCCCCACGCAAGAGAAATACGAAAAAAGAACTATCTTAGCTGAAGGAAGAACCTTCACCAGAAAACACAAATCCCATCGATAGTCTAGCCAGATCGCAATATCTGGAGAACCATTCCACTCCAAACGCTGCAAAGTCTAATTGGGCCTTAGTGGTGAGTTTGGTTCCTGCTATTGATTCAGGGGATTTAGTTCCCATCAACACATTGTTGGTGCAATTATAAGCATAATATATTACCCAACATAAATTATCAACCAAGATTCGTAATCAGTAGAGTTGATGCACTATATGTGCCGACAACAAGTAGTTTATCTATGTCTGATGAGTATAGGATAAAGAAGAGAAATTTGAAACTCAACAATCTATTTTCACACTTCAATGATAACACTCTCCACACCTTTCAAAATTCAGAAAGCAAAACTAGACAAGCATATGATCTAAATCTCTTGTTCAAGTGATGGACCTGTTCATTGATGGATCATGAAAGGAAAAGATGAACTTTGATTCTATCTCCTGGAGCAACTAAACTAACAACAATTAACACTTTGCGCATTCACAAAACTCCATTATAGGTGCATGTAGGGTGAGAGATGGAGGTCTTGATTGTGCATGTGTTAGCAAGGTGTAACCTAATCAATTCTAGAAAATAAGGATAAGTGTAGTGGGATTCTCGATTAAGGCTCATGTATGGTGAAATATGGAGATCCAACTGTTCCTACACTACCAAAATTTGCAACAAATTCTAATAGTGAAATCAAAACAAAATAACAGGTACATGAAATGAAAATCTACACTAATAATTTACAATGATCTTACCAAGTTGGATTGGTGGCCCTTGTCGATGCCAACATGGAAGCTTGTATATCAGCAGATGCTAACTTTGAAAAGACACACAAGATCATTGAATTCAAACTTGCATTAATCTTAAACAAGTAGGTTTACAAAAAATGTCTTTTCATGAATCCAATCTCCATCATAACAACTCCCCCCCCCCCTCATGAAGAGAGAGCACTCTCTTTTATACATGAGAGCTTTGAAAAGAAGATCAGCATCTCATAATTATAGATGCACTATTCTCTCAACCAATTTCCTATTATTACAAAATATGATCTCTTTAAATCCTCACACATATATCTCCTAATACTTGGTTAAGATATGATATCCAAATCTCCATGATCTTCTCCTTGGAATAGGCTTGAATAATTATCTCCTTGAAATGGTGGAGGAGATATTCGAGAATTTTTTAATTAATCCTTCACATATTCCTACACTTTACTTTCACCAAAGCTCACACATTTTTGGAGATATATATGAAAATATGTTGATTTTCTAATATTTAAACACAAATTCCCATGTACTAAATGAATAAAATTGGAAAATAATAAGGAACAGAAACCAAATGTATTTATGAAAATGTGGTATAGTGGAATAATGGAATATGGATAAATGAGAGGAATAATGAAATGAAAATAAGATGAAAATGTGATTTGAGACCCAACATTTCCCCAAGCTGAACACATTTGCTGTCCTCATGCAACCTTGCATAAAATTTATATTCTCAATTTTGTATTTGAACTTTTGGCTTTACGTTAGTGAATGTTCTTTGGGATGGGATTTATTAGTACCGCTATCATTTTTCTTATGGGTTGGTTCTATTGTAGACAACCATGGATAAAGATGTTGGTTCTTGTGGTTAACAGCAATTTATTTCATTATTTATTCTCTTGTTGTTATAATAATAATTTACTCATACCTCACTCAATATGGCTATCAATGTTGTACAAAACTTCATTGTGCATAAGAAATCCTTTTCATATATGCCAATATGTATATCATGCTTAAGATGTCAAGCGCAATAAAGTAGCTAGTTATATATATACTTCTTTATATATATATATATAATGTGTGTCAGTGATGACCAGTGTGTGTGTGTGTGTGTGTGTGTGTGTGTTGGTAAATTAGTGAAATGGGCAGAAAAATGGAATGATGATAGTGGAAAATGAAGTGATGATGGTGAATAAAGTCCCCTACCCCCAACTTAACTTTTTGCATGTACTCATGCAACCATACATGGATCATAGAAGTGAAAAGGAAATGGAGCTTGGTGATAGAATTTTCCAAATTATTCATTGCTAGGAGTTAGAATTCCCATGATTAAAGTTTAGAAAATATAGAAATATCCACTTACCAAAGGTGGATTAAAATAACAAACCTCCACTTACCCAAAAGGTGGATAAACTATGCAATAGGAATATGGTTGATGCGACTGTTACAACATGAAAGGTGTCGTTGTAGGGTCATGAAAATGTAACTGCGAATGTTGTAGCTGAAACTGTTGGATCAGAGAATGCGAAGTGGAGGAATCTAAATTGTTGTTGATGAATCATGGAAAAGAGGAAGTATGAAGGTAGAACTGTAGTACTCTCATATAGCTGAAGTCATGCTATTGTAACTGCTAAGGGAGTCATGAAAAAGTGCATAGTCTTCACCAGATACAACCTCGATGGTACAAATCTAGTCATGCGAATGAATGTGTCGATGTCGAGAATCAAGAGAATTCATTGGATTACCGGCCATTGATGAATGCCATTAACCAATGCGAGGCAAACTCACCATTGATGTCAATGAGTGCCAAGGTACCCAAGTACATATTGCAAAGTGCGAATAGATTTTCCAATGTCGAGCCACTTGCAATATCTGACAATCAAGGGACAGTGATGTATTCCCATGATTTCCAGCGAGAGAACTTTCCATTAAGGCATGCAAGCCTCCAAGTACTCAAAAGGAACTCTATTCTATATCCCAGATAAGGTGTTGAGGTCGATGGGGAAATACTTGTTGAAAGGTGGGCCTTAAGGAATCCCACATCAGTCAACTCGAGATTTTACAAAAAGATTGGTAGGACAATAGGAAAGGATCTCAGTAGCAACAGGTTTGTATGGTGAGGAAAACAATGCAATGTATTCATGGAAAGGAACTGAATGGTTTTATTCGTAAGGAAAAAGATGAACTGGAAAAGATAAAGAAATGTATGCAACTCAAAAAGATAGGCCTATGTTAAGTCATGATGGATAAGGAAATGGAATATGGGCTTCAACACAGGGATGACTAATATGCTTTGAAGGAGAAATGCAAGGAAAGAAATCATGATGCAAAATGGTGTTTATGATATGGGTTTGGTGTAACAACAAATGTCATGATGTGTATGGTGAAAGAAGTTCCTTAAAGCATGTTTTTCGTGAAAGTATTGCTGATTTCTGAAAATCACTTCAAGCTGAAACACGAGTGTGTCCAAAACCTGAAAAAAACTTAGTACAAATTCCTGCATGAAAACTTGTGAGAAGTTCAAAAAACATAGCATACAGAAAGAAGTACCAATGCAACAAATGAAAGAAACAAAATGCGTTTTTGTACATGTTGTCGTTGATCGAGGCGTAAAGTGACTTAAAAAAAAGAGATTTGTCGTAAGCATAAAAACATGTTTTGAGGTTGTTTTCAGGAATCAGAGAATCATTTTCGTTTCTTTTTATGTGTGTTTTTATATTTTTATATTTTTAGTTTTAGTTTTATTATTTTTTTAATTTTTGTTTATTATTTAAAAACAAAATACATGAAATGATTTTTACCGTTTTGTATTTCATTATTTATATTACACACCAAAAAAAATATGAAACGAGACTATGTTGTTTTATTTATTTCTATTAATAAAAAACTATGCTTAAAATAAAAATGGCAAACAAATCTTTATTATATAAAAAAAAGTCACAAAATCAAAATCATCACCGGCAGATTTGCATTCCAAATTAGTTCAAAGCATATCAGAAACTCCATTCCGTTCTATGAGTTTGTGGTTTGCCATATTCTAGTGCATGTGAGAAAAAAATGTTTATCAATTTCAATTAATGATTTGAATCTTCAGATCCGGTAGTATAGACTCTTTTAAAAACATCAACAGGCATTTCAAAAAAATTGTGTACATTCAAACGTTCGCTGCTCAACATGCACCAAATTGTGGAAAAAATGGAAGCCACCTATTTTAAATGTGATCGCCTTGCTAAAATTCTCCATGCCCACACCCTACACATCCAATATTGTAGTAGTTGAATCTATGTGCCTTTTGGTTGTTGCGGTGTCTACTGTAAATATATAAATCAATGGTCCATTTTTCGGTCTGTTGTATTTTCCAAAAGTTGGTCTAATCATTGTCGTGGAGCCCGAGAAATAGTATTTTGACGTTCAGCTCAAGCGCATGTGATTGAAAAATATGGGCAAAAAGATGAACAAAATCAAACACAACTTGTATAAATGCGAGATGATTCAACAATTAACAGTTTGTGGTTCGCTTATTTAGGTAAATATTCATGCAAAATAGTGACGAGGCACATAACAATTCAGTTCTCTCTCTAGATGGGTATTTACATGAAGCAATAAGAGGCAGGAAGAATTGTGCTTTGCTCCTATAGCGAGCGAACTGTCCATGCAAAATGGTGAGGACAAGTTATCATCTTAGCGCACTAAAACAATTTTGCATTCTTTGGTCTTTGGTCGGAATCAACACCAACAATAGTGGTTGAAAGGTAAAGCAAAAACAACTGACACCAATAAGCCTGGAATCAACCTTAAGTCTATTTGTCTTTCTCTCTGATCATCCAAAAAATGAAACAACGAGGATCATATAGTAAGTATATGGAGATGGGATAGCCTAAAACTTATTGGAATGGTAAGGAATTCAATGTCATCCAAATAAAGGAAGGTCGGAGATAAAAAAAAATAATCTCGAACTAATCTCTAAATGTCAGTCTCTAAATTGTTCCCATTTTGATGTTGTATCAGTATCCACATCTGAAAGAGACTAAAGAAAAGAAAGATTCAACCCCCATTCATTCACACTTTCCCAGGAATTATGTTTCCCATCGCGCATTCAAGTTAATGTCACTTCCTGTTTCATAACCACAGTCATTATTGCTCATAAAATCCTCGCCACTCAATTCTCATACATGATCTTTTCGACATCAATTTTGTGTTTCTGGTAAGTGATAAGAAACATGTAAGTGATAGGATTAAGAGTTTGAGACATAACCCAATCAAATGACTAGTTTGGCATGTTGTAACATAACTTTAATCCTTGGGGGAATCAACCGCAGATGCTCGAAAACCAAATTAAATGGCCATTTTCATGTGTTGTAGCCCCGCACTTTCACCTGAAGAGTGATAAACCATCCTTATCAATCTCTTCTTTGGCTCCATACTCCATATTCAATTTCCTTCTTTGCAGATGCCAATTTTGTTCAAAGGTCTGCCCCAATACAGTATTTTTGAGTCAATTCTTGTTTCCACGGTGATCACTCATCCAATAATATCAAATGGCAGGACCAGCCCAACTGATCATTCCATAAAGTGCAGTTATGGTTCACCCTGACAATGGAATAATAACGAGAGAAAGAGTAACACGACGTTATATCCATTTCTCTATCTATTCTAACAAGTTCAGAGCTAGTTTGGATATGTGTTGCTTACTTGGATTCTTGCAACACAGATGCCAGAGTGGACATGATAGAAACACAAAAACAAAATATACTATTGTTGGTGGAACACAAGATTCAAAATCTTGAATTGGTCTTCAACATACACCGTAATCAAAACAAGAAATTAATTATAAACCTTCCATATTTCTCGTTGGATCATTGATTCATTCCCAGGCAGAATAGAAGTGTGGGATAAATCAAATAGTCAATCATTGGAAATGTAGAGGGATATGTGTTTACTCACATGAACTCGACCGATGGTTGGGGCGGAGCACATATATTATTATTTTTCTATCGTTTCCCTCCTTTATGGATGGCTTGTGTAGAGGCACTGGAAATCAAATATTGTGCCATGGCACCACAAATAAAACAATTATTGGAAATATCATAAAACAGTTTTCAAATCCGTGTATTGAGATCTAACAGTAAACCAAATATGGGAGCGACAGGTGCCAGAGTATTCGGAATGTATATTGTTAGAGAGTATGACATTAGAGTCCAATACATTGGCATTCTTGTTTTGGAAAAATTTCATGAAAACCCGGCAGTCAACAACCTTGGTTACCTATCCCTTATTCTCCGAGGAAATATTAGCACATAGCATGCTTCTGTAATAAGGTTCCATTGAGAGGAAGCAGCAAAGAAGCAATTTTATGAGATGGACTAGACATTTTTCAAGGAATGAAATCGAATTTGGAAAGGTGGGGCTTGGGAATCTGGGATACAGATTTCACCCAGCTCTGATATTACGTTCTTAATTTTCTGGCCTCCATGCTCAACAAAACAATTTCTACTACATCATTGGAACTCATGGTATTGCCATTTTATTGCTCTTGTTTTATTACAGGTTTAATTTCCAGGTGGAAATAGGATGTAGAGGGAAGTACTGCTACTCAAAACTAGAAATGGACAAGTCTGAATGTTAAAAATGAGAAGACTCAGTTCAACCGATCGCAATCGGGATACAGCTTCAGCCACTGTTTCAGTCTGTAAAAGCTCAAAGAGTTCATCTGCCTAAATTTGCAAACCAGTTTTGTTTTACTCATCTAATGCTTTATTGTTCTTACTTGCAAGTCCAGGATGGACAGGAAACATTTTTTACATTACATTTTTTTAATAATTTTTTATTTTTATTTTTATATTTGTTTCTAAAAATGAAACTAAAAAACTTAAAACAAATAGATTTTTTTTTTAGCAAATGGAGATAAATGATTTTCAAATTAAGGATGAAATCGATTAGGCATGTTTTCAAAACATCAATTTATTCATTCCTGAAAAAGTTAAAGATATCCTACTTTATGATCCTCGGGATCGCACAAAGCGCGGAGGAGAGCATACTTATTATAAGTGAAAGAAAATAAAAATAAAAACTAAATAGATCTAACCTCATACTAGCTTGAAACCATCATTTGATAAAGATTTTGTAGGCACAATTTCCCTCCTTCAGATCATGCTGCAACTCCTCATTATCCTCCTCGACCTCCTTCTTGTATAATTGTTCTTCATTAAATGTGCAGGATCCCGCGAATGTTGATTCCTCGTTCGTTGCTGAAGGAGTAATTAAGCCCTCTATTGCTGTCAAGATCTCATATTTTTCAGAAGAGGAGATCTAGACCTTTGCAAGGATCTAAGTGAGCTCTTCCAAGCTTATACTCATAGTTAAACCATATTAAAAAAAGGAGATTCTTACAACACCCCAAAAATGATTTATCATCAAAGATTTGAATTTTAAAACTAAGAAATTTAAACCATTTGTAAAAATTAAACACACCAAACTTGAACTCCTTGCGTTACTGGGACCCTGTTGTCACCAGATTATCAGTTCACACAAGTTATATCATCATAAATAAAAACTAAATTTGCATAAATAAAAATACACTTTTGCATAAAATACGGAGAAACACACTTGTGCATAAAAGGGAGAGGACAACCTAATTTTGGAGTAACCCCACTAAAGTGGATGCGTGGGCTCTTCCCTCGTGTCTTACCGTCTTCTCTCCACCCTTAGGTCATCCATAAAACCAATCCAAAATCATTAAATAAATCTAATTCAAATGCTACCTATTACCGTTTACAACTCCCTGTCAACAGTGCCAAAATGTTGGTGCAATTATATGCATAATATATTACCAAACATAATTTATCAACCGAGATTCATAATCAGTAGAGTTGATGCACTATATGTGCCGACAACTGGATTTTTATCTACGTCTAATGAGTATATCATAAAGAAGATACATTTGAAACTCAACACTATGTTTTCACACTTCAAAGATAACACTCTCCACATGTTTCAAAATTCAGAAAGAAAAACTAAACAAGCATATGATCTAAAGATCTTGCTCAGGTGATGGACCTGTTCATTGATGGCTCATGAAAGGAAAATATGAACTTTGATTCTATCTCCTGGAGAAACTAAAATAACATCAATTAACACTTTGTGCATTCACAACACTCCATTATAGGTGCATGTAGGGTGAGAGATGGAGGTCTTGATTGTGCATGTGTTAGCAAGGTGTAACCTAATAAATTATGGAAAAAAAATATAGTTGTAGTGGGATGCTCCATTAAGGCTCATTTATGGTGAAATATGGAGATCCAACTGTTCCTGCACTGCCACACTTTGAAACAAATTCTAATAGTGAAATCAAAACAAAATAACATGAAATCAAAATAACAGGTACATGAAATCAAAATCTACACTAATAATTTACAATGAGCTTACCAAGTTGGATCGGTGGCCCTTGTTGATGCCAACATCGAATATTTTAGATCAGCAGATGCTAAATTCTAAAAGACACACAAGATCATTGAATTCAAACTTGCATTAATCTTCAACATGTAGGTTTTCAAAAAGAGTTTTTTCATGAATCCAATCTACATCATAACAACTGCACCCCCCCTCATGAAGAGAGAGCACTCTCTTTTATACATGATATCTTTGAAAAGAAGATAAGTATATCATAATTATAGATTCATTATTCTCTCAACCAATTTTCCATTATTACAAAATATGATCCCTTTAAATCCTCACACATATCTCTCTTAATCCTTGGTTAAGATATGTTATCCAAATCTCCATGATTTTCTCCTTGGAATAGGCTTGAATAATTATCTACTTGAAATGGTGGAGGAGATATTCAAGAAGTATTTTGAATTAATCCTTCACATATTCCTACACTTTACAAAGCTCACACATTTTATAAATATATATATATGAAAACATGTTAATTTTCTAATATTTAATCATAAATTCCCTTTTAATACTAAAGTGAATCAAGTGGAAAATAATAAGGTGAAACCCAAATGTATTTATGAAAACGATATAATGGAATAATGGAATATGGATAAATGAGAGGAGTAGTGAAAGGAAAATAAGATGAAAATGTGACATTTCTGAGGCCCAACAATCATAAAAAGGCCCTATTGGGTAAGCCAATTCTCCAAGTAGGGAAGTGTTTCCCAGGTGAACCCTATCTAGGCCATGTGATCAATGTGAGGTGGATGAGGGAGAAACTTTTGGGCATGGGTTCATTGGCATGAAAGGGTCTCATATGGTCTCATTTCCATGGGTGCCTTTGTAGAGGGTGTGTTGCATCCTTGAGTTACCTTTCATTTGGGTTCAAACACTTTTCCAGCCCCATAATTGTCCTTTTTTTATATTTTCTTTAGATGATTTACAAGTCCAATTTACAAGGTTTCTTGATTTTTTTGTATTAAATGCATTTCCTTTCACATGGGACACTTTTGCGTTCTTTTCAAATAGGTGAGGCATTTGCACTCAGGAATTGGGGCGAGCACCTAGAAAGGTAGAGCTCAAGTTATTGGACTATGGCTTTTTGTGTCCCTTTTATCCCTACCACTACATTTTGATCGTGGATGCTTTTTTCTTTTATTTATTTGTTAATGCTGGCTACAAAAACCTATGGGCATTTAGCCCCTTATTCCCATAAGAGAATGAGGTATAATCCCCTTTTGGGGTACATATAACCCTAAAATCCAAAAGGTGAGGATACATAGAGGAATGAAGATGAAAAGTGATAAAATATGGTCAGGAATGACATGATGACCCATCAACAAGGACCCCCAGTAGAACCCCTTTTCTAAGGGATGACAAACTTACTAGGAACCCCAGGATAACCACCAAGGTGAATAATGGTAAAAATAATAACTTCCAAGAAAACATCTCATAATCAGAAAGAAACCTTTGAAACTTATCTAAATTCCCCAAGTATTAAAACAACACTTACCATGAAACATGACTAGTTACCTCATGGAGAAAGACCTGTCACCCTTTGTGGATCAATTTAGTGTGGTGGATGCTTCTCTGATGCTAATGATAATGGTGAAGCATCGTGAAGAATAGGGGATATGTGGGTTTCACTATCAATCCAACTCTCAAAACTCCATGTATGCTACCTCTGGGCATCGATAAATCATGTCCTTAGTTACCCCTAGGATTGGGGGGGGGGTGGTCGTAACACGACCGAAAGATGTTTTTCAGACGAAATGTTTTTCAACCAAAAACATATTTCAGCTAAATGTTTGTTTATATATATATATCAGCTAAATTGATTGTGCCAAAATTTCAAATTATCACTCAACTATATTCCATTGACAGAGACTAGAGAGACACCTAAGTTATCATCTGACTAGAGCATAGAGGCACCCAATATATCATCCAACTAGAGCAGAGAGGCACTTGAGCTATTGCCTGACTAGAGCGACACCCAAGCTATCATCCAACCAGAGTGACACCTAAGTGAGTAATAAATTCAAGTATGTAAAATATATTTCTTAGAAAATATCATTTCAAAAAAATCTATGTAAAGTTCCAATCACTTTTGGATGGCAGTGACATTCTAAATTGTTAAGTATACTTTTATTATTGGTGTAACATGGTTTGTTTGATGGAAAAAAAAAAAATTTAAATAAAAAATGCACCCGAAAAAATTACATATAGAGTTGATGGAATACTATGCAGTCCTATAATCTATTGCGATATAGATTGAGTAGATTTTAAGTTCAAGAAATACTCTATAAGGTTATACTAAGTTATCCCAGTGCAACATAAATTGAGCAGATTTAAAATCTCTAGTTTTATCAAAATCCCCAAAAATATGTTACAAAAAAAACTATTAGGAATATTGCACAATCCCTCTAATTAAAAAATAGCATTTTTTACACTGGAAAATCTAGGCCACAAATCACCACACTCTTTACCAATGGACCTTGTGATAACAAACATTTTCATTTCTCCCTTTGGATTTACTATGACGCCTGCATTATCTTCAAAATACATATAAATGTTTTCCTTTTAGCACCAGGTATTCTATTGGCAAGCAATGATGATATACATAACCTTCTTTTTGAGGTCAATATTTCCCTTCTTGATAGTGGCCATGACCATATCTCCAATACATGCTGCAGGAAGTCTGTTGAGACAACCCTTGATTCCCTTCAGAGAAATTATGTACAAGTTCTTGGCTACTGTGTTATCTTCATATTTCACTATGGTTTCCACTGCCAGACCCAGTGACATCCTGAACTTGTTCCCTGTGCTACCTCCACGACCTCCCTTAGACATGGCTACTTCATCTTGTTTCTCTTATCCTATGAAAAATACAATTTTGTTGGATATGTTGATAAAGAAAACAAATAAATTTACATTCTAATTCCCTCTACATTTCTTTGTAAGATAAATAATTTATCAGCTCAGAAGTAAAATTGTTATATTCTCTTATAATAGGTGAGCAAGTGGGTAAAAGTTTCTTTGTACACGAGATACTATATGTTGGACTCCCCATTAACATTAGGAACCTCTATATTTTTTGTTTCCATACCAATACCACACTAGATCCTGACCCTTATAGCACTTTGCAATGATGAAACACATTGCTTAATAGAGATATGTTTGTCATTTGTTCTCTTTTAAAGTAATAAGGCTTCAAATAGTGATTGGTACTAAAATCCTTATTTTTGCAAGTGCTTGGAGGAATAGTCCATTCCTAGTTCCAATCTCAAGGACACTCTAACTTGCTAGTTCTTTAGTTGTTGCCTCTAAATTTCCCTCCTCTAAATTTATGTTAATCAAATATTATTAATATATATTATGGCCCTAATTAAGACTTAATCATATTCTTACTGTCCAAGTAGTAACATACTCCATGAACTGAAATCAAGTTTTCTCGAAGCTACAGTCAAGCATTATGCATTTCTAGTATGCAATATAGTGTAAGATCACTCATGCATAAATATACCTCTAGGATATCATATAATCATGAATTTATTCACATATTTTGCACAAGAAAGACTAAGCCAACATATTCAGAAATCTACTTAAAGATCGCTCCATATTCCAGGAAAACCAATCAACAACATTACCATGCCCCAAACTAAATATGTGTTGGAGATAAAAAGGTTTAATATGTTTTCTTGTAAGTTTGTGACAACTCGTAATGAAACAAAGATGGAGTTATTAATTATTTGGAGACTCAAATGCAATATATGATACATTATTTAAGGAAATTGGTACAGATTTTGATCTAACTTTTCACTACCAGACTAGATATGAATTATGTTATTGAAAACCAATTTACAAAATTCCAGCCAAATATTTAATATGTACCCATTCCTATGTATATTCCATTGTGTCTCTTTAAATTTTCTGAGAAGTGATGGTCGAGGGAATCTATTCCATCAGATCCATTTGGTACTAGACAATCATTTTTTCTACATTTTTTCTCTGCATTTTGAAACTAACAATTTAAATTAAAATGTTGACCTTATTAAATTAACCTTCCAATGATACTTGATTGGAAGACAGGGTTGCAGTGAGTTGCAGGTGGTTTTGGAGAAAAATTCAAGCTAGGGTTTAACAGTCACAGTCTTAGCAGCAGCCAACCTGGTTACCAAAGGGGGAGGGAATGGAACCCCCTCCTACAAGCAGGTAGTGGTGGATAGACAGAAGGGCCCACAGGGCATCAGTTTCAAAGAACCTATGATAGGCAACTCAGGATCAAGATCGGAAAAAAGTGATCATGTGGGGGAAGAAGCCAGAGAAGCCCATAACGGTATGCAAGAAATGGTGAACCCTAGTGGGGTAAATGGGTGCAACCCATGTAAACCTAAAACAACACTCATACCCAAGGTTATACTAGAAAACACCCAAACGCAACTCTCCCGGGATCAGATGAAGATGCATGCATTGATCTATAAGTTCATGGGCATGTGGCCCACAGAAAAAAACGTTGTGCAACTGGATAAAATACCATTGGAATCCAAGTGGAGAAGTTGAACTACACCTGGGCTCGAAAGGATTCTTCACAACAGTCTTTATGAAACTGGAGGACAGGGATAAAGTATTTGAGGGGGGGGGCATATTTTCAAGCTTCAGCGAGACTGTACTGTTATAATATAGAAGATGGTGTGCTTGTTTTACCATTGACGATACCCTCGTCACCCAACCACAGGCCGAAGCCTCCCTCCGAGCACCTTAACCTTGACCTGAGAATTCCTCCGGAAGCAAACCCTAGGCTAGATAGCCAAACAAAGGACAGTGTATCTCTCCCGCAAAACCCTAGGCTAGATAGGCCAAACAGCGACGTTGCATCTCTCCTCAAGGATAGCGCAACACAAAAGATCAGATATCCCAAACCCTAGCCAAGAGATATCCAAACCAACATCAAATCCTGTTTCACCGGCAGTTGCACTCGCAGAACCTCTCCTCCAAACTCGAAGCATTCAACTCAGAATCAGGCGCACTAACCGAAATCATAGCCCCTAGATGTGACAAATGAGAACTAGTGCCCCGTATTTATACTGGTTCCGCTTTATTTGTCAATGACTTCTCCTTCTGAATATGTGTCTCTTCATTATATTATTATTATTTATGGCCAACTTCTTCTTGATGTTAATAGCCTAATATAAATTATCTTCTTGAATGAACAAGGCTTCTAGGTTATTAGCCAATTCATTAGGTTTCTTCTTGCTTCCTGAGTCTTCTATTCTCGTCAAGTTCACACGCGTAGTAAATACCTCCCGCACTACCATAATATTAACACTCCTCCTAGCTAGAGAGGTATTTACGTGTAATGTACTTGAGCACAAACATACCATTTACCCTAGAGCATCAATATATCATCTAGACTATTTCATGATTAGATCATGAGCATCACCATCATCATTTGCATCATCATCAAACCATACTTCATCTAAGTAGTTAGATATGATGTTAGATAAGCCACTCACCATGGAGTGATACAAGAGGAGTAAAAGCTCTCAACCGCTTTTCCGCCCTGAAAATTCCTCGCTCATAATTCATTTGAATGATCATCTCCAATAATCCGTTGATAGTCTTCAAGGAAATAACATGATAGAACACAACTGTGTTCATTCATAGTAGTACACAACTACAATTCGCTGGTTAACTACCACATCATAACACACAAGTACTTGATCAACAACGATAGCTGCGAGCAGCGAAACACATTCACCACAAAAGAGTCCTCACCTATTGTCATATAGTCTTCATAACAAACATCTCGAGAGCATCCTACATAGAAACACGTTATGGATAAAATCAGACTATCCGGTCCAATCTTTCTTCACTCATGTCTATGATCTCGAAAAGAACGTCTACCACCACAAAAGAGTTCTGACCGCGATAGAAACAATGTTATCATAAAACCGAATCAATCACACCTTTCACCTGTCGTACCGTGAGATCCGGAAGAGTGTCCGCCTCAATATAGAATAAATATCAACAATGATCATCTCACACCTTTCACTCACGCCCTCGTGGATCCGGAAGAATGTCTTCCCTCAATATATAACATCAATAATAAATCATCCGGGCCAATTCCACCTTCAATATTTGTGAGGTCTAAAAGAATGTCTACCCTCAACATAGAATAACATCAATAATAGGCTATCTACCCCATTCTTTCAACCAAGGAAGAAGGATTGTTTCGGATTAACCCGACCATTTCCACCTCGGCCATTTCTTCCGACACTAAACAAAGTGTAACCCGGAGAGAATGAAGTCTGCGCTTAGAGAATGCTTTGACCATTCCCCTCACTCGGCCATTCCTCCGACACTAACAAAGTGTAACTTGGAGGGGAATGAGTCTGTTTTAAGGAATGACTGCTTGGACCATTCCTTACCCTCGGCCATTCCTCCAACACCAAACAGTGTAGCCTCGAGAGAATGAGTCTACCCCAAGGAATAACTGTCCCCCGACACGGTTTCAGACTACTCCCCACCTGGGCCATTCCTCCCACACCAAACAAGGTGTAGCCTGAAAATAATGAGTCTGCTCTTGGAGGAGGCAACTGTCTGAACCATTCCTCACCTCGCCATCCACACTAAACAGTGTATCCCGAAAGAATGAGTTTGTCCTGAGGAATGTCTCCGTCTCCAGATCACCTCAAACGGACGATTCTCTGAAACTTCTCACAGTTGTGAACTTTGGAAGAATGACTTCCCGATGAGGAGATTCATTCTACTTGACCACTAATACGTCGATCACAAGAAGAATGATTGTCTTAGACCACTCCCCATAATGGGGAAGTCATTGTCTTATGATACATCAACAATCAATATACCTCCCATGTTAACTACAATAAGAAGTCACTGTCCGTCATAAATATCAATCCACTTTTCGAACAGAGCTATCCGTCCAACTGACTTTACAGAGATAAATGCCCCTCCTAACCTGAGGAGCGGTTTCAATCACAAAACAAATGTTTTCGCACTTTAGTTTGGAGAGTCTTCCCTTTCGGTTAATAGAGTTATTTCCACGATTTCTAGCTTGAGTATGCAAGTCCTTCATCTTGGATAGAGGCTTTACCAAAATGGCTGCTTATCTGCTCATATGTGGAGATGTATTGAAGAAAAACATTTTCTTTCTTCTTTCTCGACTTCATCATGGGTAGTGTAATGCTTGTATCAGAAGTCCGGGAACACTGGGAAGGATTCTTGTAGATGTGAACAATAGAGTATATCATAGTTGGAGAACTAGAACATATCCATGGTACCTCTCTTCTGTCATCATGAGATCTCGATCTTCTAAGTAGTCATCATCTTGATGTTATAGGAAATCTTCACCACGCTTCCGATGTGCACCGGAGGTTCTCCACCAAGTTATAATCTTCTTATCTCGTGACACAGGAGTCTCTTTCTTGCATGCCTCAAAGTCTTGAGATTGCTCTAAATGCGCTTTGTACTCAATTTCTTCTCGAGAACATTATTTGCATTCATCCGATGTAGAATTTTGACTCGTTTGATGTTGCAGATAATATAATGACTTATATAGAGATAAGTCCGTAAAATTGAACAATCAATCATCATAGTTCTCCTCCATTTGAGAGAGAGCCCTAGTCTCCGATCTCGCACGCTTTCTATTCATAAGTCTTCAGACATTGTTCTTCATCAGACTTCTACTTGATTGCTTTTAGTGGGGTCACACTGTCGGGTAATCTTGTGATTCTTTGATACAATCATTGGTTGTTCTAGCTTCTCTTTCTTTCTTGGAACTTTATGTTTTCCTTTTTCTTTTAGGTCCATGGAGTTTATAGATTCCATGCCCTAGAGATTCCTATTTCTCCTTTCATCATCTATCTACCTGATCCGATGGACAAACTTGTGAATACTTTAAGGCTTATCTTCAAAAGGTCTTCTTCTCAGGGTTGAGTTGAACACGCATTATCTTTCTTCATGGATCTATATATTTTTCATCATCTTTAATCGATCATAAGATTAGCCCCCTCCTAATCCTTACTTCATGAATTATCTTCTCTTTAGTGATGTATAATCAGCTCCCTCCAACTAAAAGAGTCCACACTTTCGTCTGCATATTTATTGTCTTCTACAATATATAATAGAGTCCATGCTTCCATCTCAACCTTATTGTCTTCTCTAATATATAATTGGCTCTCTCTGTCTTAACAGAGTCCATACTTCCGCCTTAGTTGTCGTCACATAAGTCTTTCCCCAATTTTTCTTGATGTCCGACTTCTAAGTCTCTTCAATATTGATTCTGGTTTATCTTGTAATATCTTTCACAGGATATATTTCATCCCTTCATGTGTGGCTTTATCTAAGAACTATTCTTATCTTGTTGTTCTTCCATAGGTATAGCTCTTCTTGGAACACATTATCTTCCAAGAGATAGATATACAAGATATGTGCAAAGACAATGCAAGCAGATATGTACAAGAAAATAAGAAGAGTGTTGTTACCTTTTAGTAGAAGAAGCCCTTCCATCCCTAGTTCTCTCTTTAATATTCGCTCCTTTTTCTCTCTTCTAAGAATTGATGCTTCGTATTTCTTCTTCCTTTCTTTAGCTCAGGACAATGAAACTTGTAGTGATCAGATTTCTACCAGCTTGAAGCACTCAGATTTCCTGGAATGTCTTTCTCGTGGTTTCATTACTTCTCCTGGAAACCAAACTTCCTTTTTGTTCATGAGGTTCTTGAATCTTGCTATGAAGGCTTGATCATCATACTTCTTTTGAGGTTTCTTTTGCATTGATCCTTGATTCTTCTGATGGCCGCCAGGGTCCAAAAGTTCTTCAAATGTTGGGTACTCCTTCCTTTGTGTTCACATGATTCTTGTGGAAAATGCATCCTATGTCTTGGGAAGACCATTGAGTACTATGTTCACCACCCCTTTCAAGTGATCTCTTCAATAGCTTGTAGTTGATCTCTAACTGGAGATCCTTACAAAGTATGATGTTATGCTGTTGTTCGTAGCTTCATCCTTTCATGTTTACTGGGAGCTCATTCTTCGTGACTCATAACTTGTCCAATGTTTCTAACCTAGAAGAGATTTTCTAGGGCATCGTACATCTTCTCGGATGAGTCAAGATGGAGATGTAGGGTATCAAGTGGTCTTTTTTATGCAATCCACTATGATACTCATGGCATGGATGTCAATGTCTTTGAACTTCTCCCATAGTCAGCAACGCCTCATGGTTCCTTCTTCTCCTTCTTTAAACTCTACCTTCAATGATCTTTCTTTTCACAATGTCCAACACTTTTATTCCCAGTAAGGATGAGGTCAATCCTTGTCTTCCACGCCTAAAGTTAGAGGCTCCATCTAGCTTGTTCTCAGACTTCATAGAATTCGTCATGGCTTGCTTGACTTGGTCAAACCCTAGATTTTGACCAGAAATCCAAACTTCACGTCTTGGCCTTCTAAGTGTACCAGGAGATGCGCTAAGCTAGGGTGCACTGATCTATCCAAAGATTAGGTCAATCTCCTCACTTAAGGTGCCTTGACAAGAGGTTTAGGGTTTCTACAACTGCTACTGTTGGTAACCCTAGCTGCAGTGCTTTTGGAAACTGCTCCTGCTAGTAACCCTAGCGGCAGTACCTCAATGAGCTCAATGTCTAGCGGTTATGTTTCCTTCCAGCATTTTAGGCTGACTGAACGGGTGTGGGCCCATAACCTGTTAGAATATAGAAGATGGTGTGCTCATTTTACCATTGACGATACCCTCGTCACCCAACCACAGGCCGAAGCCTCCCTCCGAGCACCTTAACCTTGATCTGAGAATTCCTCTGGAAACAAGCCCTAGGCTAGATAGCCAAACAAAGGACAACACATCTCTCCCCAAGGATAGCGCAACACAAAAGATTGATCAGATAGTCCCAAACCCTAGCCATGAGATATCCAAACCAAATACTGAAACTTGTTGCTACTGCAGCTGCACCTACAACCCTCCTCCAAACCTACACACCAACTGCAACTGCAGTGCGCACCAACTGGGAAAACTGTAGTCCTGAGATGTGACAAATGAGAACTGGCGCCCTATATTTATACTGGTTCTGCCAGATTTGTTGGGGCCGACTTCTCCTTCTGGATAGTGTCTGTTCAGTATATTATTATTATTTATGGCCGACTTCTTCTCTTGGAGGCTAATAGCCTAATATAAATTATCTTCTTGAGCCGACAAGGCTTCTAGGGTTATTAGCCAATTCATTAGGGTTTCTCTTGCTTCCCGGAGTCTTCTATTCTCGTCAGGTTCACACGTGGGGGTAAATACCTCCCGCAGCTACCATAATATTAACATGTACATGCATCCATGGAAGGAAAATTTCTCTCCAGAGAAAGAAACCTTTAAAAATTTCCCAGTTTGGGTAAGGCTTTAATCCTTACCGCTAGACTACTGGTTGTCTTCCACCTTTGAAGCCATAGAGAACAAGCTTGAAAAATCTGTCAAGACATCGAAATCTACTTTAAAAGGCAGATATACATCTTACACGAGGATCTTCATAGAGATGGATGTGTCGGTGGCACTCCCGGAAGCCATAATCCTATAGTTTAGGGATGAGGAATGCATACAAAGCATAGACTATGAGTAGATCCAATTTTGATGCAGAAGATGTCATGAACATGGACACCTACTAAGAGAATTCCCTCTCAATAAAAAAAAAGAAATGGAAAACACCAAGCTACAACAGGATGAGGACGGTTTTGTGAAGCCAGATCACAAAAGAAAAGGAAACAAAAGACAAGGCAAGGCCCCAACAAGAATAAACCTGAAAGACAGGATTAGAACAGAAGGAAGAGGCATGCCCAACCAAGGGGAAGAAGGAGGGAAGGAAAAGAAGAAAGCTAAGGAAGCGATTGAACAAGCAACTCATGAGAACACAGAAATTCCAAGAAACAAGGGAGAATAGGGAGGCAGCCCAAGTCCTATGGAAGGAGGAAACGAAGATGACAACACCCCAATGCAGGAGGTAGATGGAGATTCGGAGATGACACCAAGCGAGGTAGGAATAGAAGACCCAGATGTCGAGTAAAATATATGCTACCTAATTTGACATTAAATTGTCAACCCGGGGCTCATAAGCTTCAAGGTGCTAGCACTATATATGCAAGTCTATAGCTCTAATATATCCTAGCCTCACCTAATCTAATCTAATGCCAATAAACTCAAAGAATGAAGACCTTTACTTTAAATTTACAAATTAATCTACAACTAGGAATGATAAATTCATTATTTTAAGTGAACAAATAAAAACAACCTATGTTCATGGGCAGTGAAATCATAAAGCAAACGATCGCTAAAAAGCAATTATTTATAGTGAACTCTATTCTTAAAGCAAAACTCACTATGAAAAGATTCAACGTCAATCATTCACTCTATCACATAACTACTGGAAAGTACTCTATTAAAATCACTAACTCAAGCAAAGCCATAAACTCATAATTTAACACTTAATTAAAAAATCTTAATTCAAATTCATACTTAAAATGACAATAAAAACACTATGTACAAACCTACAACTCAAATTTATAACCGAGACTTCATTAAAATTCATAATCTAAAATGAACTAAACTATCATTAAGAATCATATCCAAAATCAACTAAAATGCTTTTAGAGATCCTAATACGAAATCTATTTCTATCTTATCATACTAAGGAAAAATCAATAAACAAAATAGATCTACAAAGAATAATTGAAATGGCTATTAAATCTATCTTAATTAAATCTATCAAAACTTGAAACAACTAATCTATCAAAGCTTGCAAACAATCTTAAACTAATACTTTGTTTTAAATACTACTCTGTTTTAATTTGCAAAAATCAATTTATAACTTTAGCACATCATCTAAGTTAGTAGCCTGTAGGCCAATTGCTAAGAAATAAGAAACACAGCATGACAAATAACAGGATGATTTTAAGGATGGAAATTTATTTTAAAATGTAGAAACCTTGGCGAATATTACTAATCCTTCATATGTCAACTATAAATGTTTGGCGATATTTTTTTTTAAATATTCAAATTTCTAAGTATTTTACATATTTTTTATAAATTTTTGGCGATTTTTAAGGTAAAATAACTTTATCCTATAGAATTTGGACGAATCATTTTTAAAATAACGAATCTCGTTTTTGGAAAACCCATGGAAAATTAGCCCATGAGTGAAATTTAGCCCCTAAAATCATCCATAGCTCCTATAAGCAATCTGCAAAAGATGAATTAGACAATTAAATTACAATCAGCATGTACAATAATTAAAACTAGAAGATACATACAACAAGGAAACGAAGTAAAATCTAACTAAGAAAACAAAATACACAATATAACTATCTATACAATCACCCAAACCACTGGTGGGCCCCCTAGCAGGTCGTGGCTACCCTTCAACAGCAAGACGCAATGACATAATTAACATGGCATTGATATTAATCATAAAAACAGAGTTTTCAACCAAATCAAAATAATTTTTGTGTGTATGTATACAAATCCATTTTTCTTCCTGGCATGGACAATAGGTATTTATAGAGTGTTTACAAAGTTGATAGTTCGACCTCTGATCCTCCCAGAAAATATGTGCATAAACAAATCAGTTACATCATTAAAAATCAAATTCTGTTGAGGAATCTTCATTAAATGCTTGAAACAGATTGAGTAAATAGGCCATGGATCTCGAGCATCTTCAATGGCTGGAAGCAAATTATGGTAGGACACCAAGCAAGAGGGATCCCAAGGGAGAAAAACCCATGTGCTCAAATTTCATAAAGGTGCCCCGAGATATGTGTATCACCAAATTCTCGCTGCTCCGAGTGTCGAATGGAGTGTTGGATGGAGTGTCGGATGGAGTGTCAGATGGAGTATTGGAGTATTGGAGGGTCGAATCGAGGACCATGAACTACTCTCAATCTGTTTATAGTTTTAGGAAACGGCTAGCGAGGGACCTAATAGGGCATATTGGGCACAAAACCCATGTGCCGAATTTTTATGATTCATCTTCATCCTCCCATAAATTAAGATCTAAGTTTGCTACCTAGAATAGTGTCGGATGAAGGTCTGTATGGAAGGTCAGATCACATTTTTGACCTATTTCAAACAAACAAGAAACGTTATGTCAGTGTAACCATTCAACTGATTATGAATTAATCATTAAACCATTGCAAAACGATGATTACATATACCTTGTGTGATTCCATGGCAATTTGATGTATAAAGCTTCATAATACCTTTAAAATGGCTAAATGAGATCATAGTTGTTAGCACTTAAAATGTACTGGGAAATTTTGAATGCCTTTATCCAATTTGTGCTAGATTTTCCCATCTTAAAGTCCTCTGTTTGTTCTTGACCAAAGCTCCTGTTAACGCCCGAAATTTTCATTAAATTTTTAAAGCATCTTCATCCTTTTTATCAAAGTTACAAAATCCCTCAGAGTATTTGCCCATGCCTAAACCTCCATTTTTCCAATAAGCTTTGATAAGCTCCTATTAATCTCTTTGCCTAAAACTGCTTTTGTACTATGCCTCTTAACCTGCAATACAAAAGACACAAATAAAGTTATTCTCTAGCTTTATTGTCTTTTATATTTTGAAATAAAATGTATATTTTTATTTCTAAAATTTCCCCAAAGCAAAGCTGTAAGACTATACTCTACATGATTCATCAAAATGATAAATGTTAGTATTTGTCAGACATAGAGGTCACAATCTTCAAAATCCCATGTATGCGGGATATGCCTAGTGAGAGAGTTTATAATAATAAAACACAAAATGAAGACCACTGCCAGGTGCCCAATTGATGTCTAAGTGCCACGAAGAGGTAGGAATGTTAGTTGTTAAATTTCTGTAGACATGGTAGATGTCGGTTTGAACCTCCAGGTTTCGAATTTGTTCTTCCATCTTTGAGCCCTAGTTATTAAATCACATTGATAATCTCTCAATACTGTTTTCTAAAATTGAGGACGATGGAAGCAGTAAAATACAAGTGTGATTGAATTCGCACAGATCTATTCTTTTGGCTCATGCTTGCTGTGATATAAGAACACGAAATTGCATGCTGGACGATTAGAATTATCCCTTTCAAAATTTAGCAACAGTATTATGCTTATAGCATATGCCTTCTACTTTCTTCTCCAGCTGAGGAGTTGCAGAAATATTTATGACTCGTGGTCTTGGCGCGCAGATAGAGATCATGTCGACACAATAACTCTTTGCGACATTTGGCAGATGATTGGTATTGCAGTCATTTTCGGGCTGGTGTTATTGTGAAGAGGTTCCACATGGCGATACTAAATGCCAGGTCATGAGGAGGAGGAGGAGCTTATCCAATACAAGGGGCCAAGAGGTTTTCCTCTACACATCAAGCGCGTAGGTGTCAAAGTAATGGTACTAAATGTATTCACAGGTGTAAACACCAGATGCCTAAATTGCAAACATAGAAGTTCGAAGTGCCAAAGAGTCATGAGGAAGAAAATTTATATGTTGTATGCTAATCTCACAGGTGTGAAAGTTACAGGTGTCAAAGTGTGGTCAAAGAGCTGTAAGGTTTGAAGGTATTCACCAAAACTGCCAAAATCAAGGCATTATTGAAGAGATTGAGGTCTTACGCCGAGTTGACAAAGTCGAAACTTTCACAAACATCAACTGCACAATCATAAAGGTTGAGATACTAAATATATTTCAGTTGCTAAGTTTAAAACCTGTTGTTTACTTGATTGAAGGAGCAAAGACCTCGTTGAGAAGACTGCAACTTAAGTATGTGGATGTGTTGTTCTGCCATAGACCTGATGAGGGCGAGATTCCCTTGGAGGAGACAGTGAGCGTCATGAATTTTATCATTGATCAGGTCACAGGTTGAGAAACCCAAATACAATTTGCTTGCAAGGAATAAGATTGAGATATATTTTATTCCCGAGCCCTACAGGATCACCAACAAGTGCTTTGGATAAGAATGAATGAAATTCCAGATCTGGGAGAAAGTTTTTAAAAAGATTTCACAAGCCTGCAGTTTCGGTGTCTTGCACAGGTTGTAAAAGGCATTCTTAGCCATTGAAAGAAAAGCTTTCGGTGGCTTACAAGTTAGAATTGCAGCTCACAAGCCACCGAAAGCACAGGAAGGGCATAGAAGCACTCTTTTTGCACAGATTTGAGTTTCCTTGATCTGAATGCCATGAAGACAGTTTTTAATGATATATAATAATTAATGGCATCATTATTGGTTTTTTTTCCATTTTTAAAGGGTGCCAGCAAGAGGAGAAGATTGTGTTTGCTGCCTAATTTTGGCAAAAAATGACTTGTCTGTCAAGGTGGCAATTTCAACTTTGTCCAGCAACTAATGAAGACTTGTGCAACTGTCGAAGACTATAAAGGTTATCAGAGATTCGAGGCATATAAAAGGCAAATAGGTTATGAAGTTTTCCAATTTTCGGTTGAAGATATGACCAGCTGTCAAAGAAGGATCTCAAGTTGCCTTGTCATCACTAGAAGTTTGTTGAAGAGGTCGAATATGTTGAAGATCAAATTATGAATCAAATTGCTCCTTGAGAATAGGATCTTTTTCATAGAATTATGTAATTGATTAGATTTGTACTCACTTGTAATTCTAAGATCCATGATTTGAGGATCTAAAAATGTTTTGTTAAAATTATTTAAATGGATAGAGGCCACAGTCTACATGGGGTTCGACTATGGGGACTTGACCACTACTATTGTATTTTTTAGACTTTTTGAATACATATTAGACATAAGCATCTTTTGCCATCTTTGTTCAGACTTTCACATTCTCTCTTATCTTACTTGTATCTAAATATTGTGTTCGTTGTTTATTGATTGTATGATGTATGATAACTGTCAACTTGTCATTACATCCATAAACATATAATCTGTAAGTACTTCACTTATTTTATCTGGCCATTCATATGTACTTTGTGTATATGTTTCTGCTAGTATTATAGGTATTCTCCATACTTTCACTGTTTATTAAAACTTTTGAACACCTTTGGTTGAAAGCCTTATCTTTCTGAAAGTATTCATATATGTCTAAAGTGTGTGAGATTTTATTGAGTCGTCCATCTCAATCCATTTGATTAAAACATTGATAAATTATTAAGTTACCAAGCTTCTTCGAAGTACAACCTAGAAGAATTTCTTGGAGTGATGTCAAATTGGCATCATTGTCGGGGAGAGGAGATTGAATCTCAGCTTCCTTGTGAGATGACAAGATCCAACTTTGATGATAGATAAAGTCTAGACACATTTTTGGTTGTAATCATCTATCTAGCGACTCCATGAAGGACAAATTCAGTGGCGACTCCATGAAGGATGGATTCAGTGGCAACTCCATTGTTCTGAAATCTGTTGGCGACTCCACTGGCTTGAAATGAATAAGATCTTAGCTAAGAGGTACGCCTTCTGTGATTTTCCCAAGATTGTTGGTTTTCCTAATCCAGTACCTAGTAGAGATGAATGGGAAAGAGGTATTCCCAGATTTTGAGGAGAAGATTGGGAAGTGTCAGTGGAACACTTGCTGGATTTTCATGACTTTATTCATCAGCTTGAAATTGAGCATGAGGATGTTCATATAAAGATCTTCGAGTTTTCCTTAGAAGGGATTTCTTGTGATTGGTACCAGTCACTCCTTGTTGCCAGTATCAGCTCTTTGGCAGATTTTCATGTTTCCTTTCATTTGTTTTGCAAAGACATATTTTCAGCTGATCTTTTATATCCCAAATGTTGTCATGAATTTCATTTATTAACTAAAGATTCAGATAGCCATGAAGAGTATGTTTTTATAGGGGATACCTCTCATTGTGACCAAGACATTGATGATCTTCACGATGCTAGCCATCGTATAGATGCTTTTGACATTGTACCAAATGCATTTACTTTCTTAAATTTTCATGAAGATCGGATTGTCCCATTTGAAAACTTGAAAAATGATAAGCAGATTGACATATCAACAGATGATAGTTTCAAATCTGTAGCAAATATTAAGGACAGTCCTCAGCTTTCAGATTTGCAGACAAAGGAGAATTGCAGCAGACATGAAGATGAAGAAGAACAGATTTCTACAGCACATGATGTTGACTTGAGCAGCAACCAACCAATATATAACAACTACGGATCTGATTTTGATGAGCCTTTTTCTTTTCCCATCAAGGAACAACATCATGTTGAAATCAACCATTCTATGCTTGCAGAAGGCATTAAATATGACGAGTTTAATATGCCTGAATATTTAAGATCTTCTCTTTTGTTTGCAGCATCTCATGAACAAAAGATTGATATCATTTATGAAGAAGATATCAAACAAAGGGTTAGTAGTCAAATCAACTCACTACTATTTTCAGAATTGCAAAAACCTATTTATGAGCATATCCATATATCAAAAGGAGAAGAATGGCTTGAGCAGCAAGCAGAGTTAACTTATTTCTATGATCCGGTAGTCATTTCTATGGAGTTATGTTTTTCAGAGGTCTTTGGTTGTGCAATCTTTGGAATCAAAGAAAATGATGATTGTAAGTATGCTCTGCAAGTTGAAATTATGTTGCACGACATGAAGTGTTCTTTGACATTTATCTGCATGCAAATATATTTTGCAAATAGTTCGATGTTATCATGGCTTCATTGGAAGCATGATGTCACATGATGAGCATGTGTTTACTAGTTAAGAGCAGGAATAGGTAGAGAATAAGCTTGCCATCAAGCATGGTTGGAGATTCTTTTTAGTTTGTTAGTTTGCAGCAGTGAAATTTACATTCATAGTTTGAATAAAGATTGTAGAGATCTAGTGATGGCATTAAAAGACTCCATAGCCCAATGGACTAGACACAATACAAATTGTGGATGATTGTTGAGCAGGTTGCAGGATTTTCAGGTTAAATGGACAGGCATGGGTCTTCTTCATCTTGAAGCCTCACAGGCAGGCTACAGGCTTGCAGGGGATCAGTTGTGAAGGCCAGATAAATCCATATCCCAATGGTAAAGGCCAGATGACTCCATGCCCAATAGTAAAGATGAATGGAACTACTAGGTTCTTGGAAACCTCACAGGGAGGTCTCCATCCCAGTTGGAGCCAGATGTTAGTGCTTAAAATTTACTGGGAAATTTTGAACGCCTTTATCCAATTTCTGCTAGATTTTCCCATCTTAAAGTCCTCTGTTTTTTCCTGACCAAAGCTCATGTTAACGCCCAAAATTTTCATTAAATTTTTAAAGCATCTTCATCCTTTTTATGAAAGTTACAAAATCCCTCAGAGTATTTGCCCATGCCTAAACCTCCATTTTTCCAATCATCTTTGATAAGCTCCTATTAAGCTCTTTTCCTAAAACTCCTTCGGTACTATGCCTCTTAACCTGCAATACAAAAGACACAAATACAGTTATTCTCTAGCTTTAATGTCTTTTATATCTTCAAATAAAATGTATATTTTTATTTCTAAAATTTCCCCAAAGCAAAGTTGTAAGACTATACTCTACATGATTCATCAAAATGATAAATGTTAGTATTTTTCAGACATAGAGGTCACAATCTTCAAAATCCCATGTATGCGGGATATGCCTAGCGAGAGAGTTTATAATAATAAAACACAAAATGAAGACCACTGCCAGGTGCCCAATTGATGTCTAAGTGCCACGAAGAGGTAGGAATGTCAGTTGTTAAATTTTTGTAGACATGGTAGATGTCGGTTTGAACCTCCAGGTTTCAAATTTGTTCTGCCATCTTTGAGCCCTAGTTATTAAATCACATTCATAATCTCTCAATACTGTTTTCAAAAATTGAGGATGGCGGAAGCAGCAAAATACAAGTGTGACTAAATTCCCGTAGATCTATTCGTCTGGCTCATACTTGTTGTGATATAGGCACATAGAATTGCATGTTGGACTATCAGAATTATCCCTTTCAAAATTTAGCAACAGTATTATGCTTATAGCATATGCCTTCTACTTTGTTCTCTAGCTGAGGAGTCGCATAAATATTTATGACTCGTGGTCTTGGCACGCAGACAGAGATCATGTCGACACAATAATTCTCTGCAACATTTGGCAGATGATTGGTATTGCAGTCATTTTCGGGCTAGTATTATTGTGAAGAGGTTCCACATGGCGAGATTGAATGCCAAGTCACAAGGAGGAGGAGGAGCTTATCCAATACAAGGGTTCGAGAGGTTTTCCTCTACACATCAAGTGTGCAGGTGTCAAAGCAATGGTACTAAGTGTATTCACATGTGTAAATACCAAATGCCTAAATTGCAAACAGAGAAGTTTGAAGTGCCAAAGGGTCACGAGGAAGAAAATTTATACGTTGTATGCTAATCTCACAGGTGTGAAAGTTACAGGTGTCAAATTGTGGTCAAAGAGATACAAGGTTTGAAGGTATCCACCGAAACTGCCAGAATCAAGGCATTATTGAAGATATTGAGGTCTTACGCCGAGTTGACAAAGTCAAAACTTTCACAAACATCAACTGCACAATCACAAAGGTTGAGATACTAAATATATTTCAGTTGCTAAGTTTAAAACCTGTTGTTTACTCGATTGAAGGAGCAAAGACCTCGTTGAGAAGACTGCAACTGGAGTATGTGGATGTGTTGTTCTGCCATAGACCTGATGAGGGCGGGATTGCCTTGGAGGAGACAATGAGCGTCATGAATTTTATCATTGATTGGGTCACAGGGTGAGCAGCCCAAATACAATTTTCTTGTAAGGAATAAGATTGAGATATCTTTTATTCTCGAGCCCTACAGGATCACCAACAAGTTCTTTGGATAAGAATGAATGAAATTCCAGATCTGGGAGAAAGTTTTTAAAAAGATTTCACAAGCCTGCAGTTTCGGTGGCTTGCACAGGTTGTAAAAGGTGTTCTTAGCCACCGAAATCAGAGCTTTCAGTGGCTTACAAGTTAGAATTGTGGCTCACAAGCCACCGAAAGCACAGACAGGGCAGAGAAGCACTCTTTTTGCACAGATTCGATTTTCCTTGATCCGAATTCCATGCAGACAGTTTTTAATGATATATAATAATTAATGGCATCATTATTGGGTTTCTGTTCCAGTTTTAAAGGGTTCCAGCAAGAGGAGAATATTGTGTTTGCTGCCTAATTTTGGCAAAAAATGACCTGTCTGTCAAGGTGGCATTTTCAACTTCATCTAGCAGCTAATGAAGACTTGTGTAGCTCTCGAAGACTATAAAGGTTATCGGATAGTCAAGGCATATAAAAGGAAAATAGGTTATGAAGTTTTCCAATTTTTGGTTGAAGATATGACCAGCTGTCAAAGAAGGATCTCAAGTTGCCTTGTCATCACTAGAAGTTTGTTGAAGAGGTTGAATATGTTGAAGATCAAATTATGAATCAAATTGCTCCTTGAGAATAGGATCATTTTCCTAGAATCATGTAATTGATTAGATTTGTACTCACTTGTAATTTTGAGATCCATGATTTGAGGATCTAAAATTGTTTTGTTAAAATTATTTAAACGGATAGAGGCCACAGTCTGCATGGGGTTAGACTATGGGGACTTGACCACTACTATTGTATTCTTCATACTTTTTGAATACATATTAGACATAAGCTTATTTTTCCATCTCTGTTCAGACTTTCACATTCTCTCTTATCTTACTTGTATCTGAATATTATGTTCGTTCTTTATTGTTTGTCTGATGTATGATAACTGTCAACTTGTCATTACATCCATAAACATATAATCTGTAAGTACTTCACTTATTTTATCTGGCCATTCATATGTACTTTGTGTATATGTTTCTGCTAGTATTATAGGTATTCTCCATACTTTCACTGTTTATTAAACCTTTTGAACACCTTTGGTTGAGAGCCTTATAATTCTAAAAGTATTCATATATGTCTAAAGTGTGTGATATTTGATTGAGTCATCCATCTCAATCCATTTGAATAAAACATTGAGAAATTAGTAAGTTACCAAGCTTCTTCGAAGTACAACCTAGAATAATTTCTTGGAGTGATAACAAATTGGCGTCGTTGCCGGGGAGAGGAGATTGAAGCTCAGTTTCCGTGGGAGACGACAAGATCCAGCTTTGATGATAGACAAAGTCTGGACACATTTTTGGTTGTAATCATCTATCTGGCGACTCCATGAAGGACGAATTCAATGGCGACTCCATGAAGGACGGATTCAGTGGCGGCTCCATTGTTCTGAAATCTGTTAGCAACTCCACTGGCATGAAATGAACAAGATCTTAGCTAAGAGGTATGACTTCTATGATTTTTCCAAGATTTTTGGTTTTCCTAATCCAATACCTAGTAGAGATGAATGGGAAAGAAGTATTCCCAGATTTCGAGGAGAAGAGTGGAAAGTGCCAGCTAAACACTTGTTGGATTTTTATGATTGTATTCATTGGCTTGAAATTGTGCATGAGGATGTTCAGATCAAGCTCTTTGGGTTTTCTTTAGAGGGGATTGCTCGTGATTGGTATCGGTCACTCCCTGTTGCCATTATCAGCTCTTTGGAAGATTTTCATGTTGTCTTTCATTTGTTTTGCAAAGAAATATTTTCAGTTGATCTTCTATATCCCGAATGTTGTCATGAATTTCATTTATTGACTAAAGATTCAGATATCCATGAAGAGTATGTTGTTATAGGGGATACCTCTCATTGTGACCGAGACATTGATGATGTTCACAATGGTAGCCATAGTATAGATGCTTTTGACATTGTACCAAATGCATTTACTTTCTTAAATTTTCATGAAGATCAGATTGTCCCATTTGAAAACTTGAAAAATGATAAGCAGATTGAAATATCAACAGAGGATAGTTTCAAATGATTAAGGAAAATCCTCAGCTTTCAGATTTGCAGACAAAGGGGAATTGCAGTAGACATGAAGGTGAAGAAGAACAGATTTCTACAACAAATGATGTTGACTTGAGCAGAAACCAACCAATATATAGTAGCTACGGATCTGATTTTGATGAGCCTTTTACTTTGCCCATCAGGGAACAACATCATGTTGAAAGCAACCATTCTATGTTTGCAGAAGACATTAAATATGATGAGTTTAATCTGCCTGAAGATTTAAGATCTTCTCTTCTATTTGCAGCGTCTCATGAACAAAAGACTAATATCATTTATGAAGAAGATATCAAACAAAGGGTTAGTAGTCAAATCAACTCACTACTATTTTCAGAATTGCAAAAACCTATTTATGAATATATCCATATATCAAAAGGAGAAGAATGGCTTGAGCAGCAAGAAGAGTTAACTTATTTCTATGATCTGGTAGCCGTTTCTATGGAGTTATGTTTTTTAGAAGTCTTCAGTTGTGAAATCTTTGGAATCAAAGCAAATGATGATTCTAAGTATGCTCTGCAAGTTGAAATTGTGTTGCACGACATGAAGTGTTCTTTGACATTTATCTGCATGCAAAGAGATTTTGTAAATAGTTTGATGTTATCATGTCTTCATTGGAAGCATGATGTCACATGATGAGCATGTTTTTACTGGTTAAGAGTAGGAATAGGTAGAGAATAAGCTCGCCATCAAGCAAGGTTGGAGATTCTTTTTAGTTTGTTAGTTTGTAGCAGTGAAATTTACATTCAGAGTTTGAATAAAGATTGTAGAGATCTAGTGACAGCATTAAAAGACTCCATAGCCCAATGGACTAGAAACAATACAAATTGTGGATGATTGTTGACCAGGTTGCAGGATATTCAGGTTAAATGGACAGGCACGGGTCTGCTTGTTCTTGAAACCTCATAGGCAGGCTACAAGTTTGCAGGGTATCATTTGTGAAGGCCAGATAACTCCATAGCCTAATGGTAAAGGCCAGATGACTCCATGCCCAATAGTAAAGATGACTGGAACTACTAGGTTCTTGGAAACCTCACAAGGAGGTCTCCATCCCAGTTGGAGCCAGATGTTAGCGCTTAAAATGTACTAGGAAATTTTGAATGCCTTTATCCAATTTGTGCTAGATTTTCCCATATTAAAGTCCTATGTTTGTTCTTGACCAAAACTCTTGTTAACGCTCGAAATTTTCATTAAATTTTTAAATCATCTCCATCCTTTTTATCAAAGTTACAAAATCTCTCAGAGTATTTTCCCATGCCTAAACCTTTATTTTTCCAATCAGCTTTGATAAGCTCATATTAAGCTCTTTGCCTAAAACTGCTTTGTTACTATGCCTCTTAACCTCCGATACAAAAGTCACAAATAAAGTTATTCTCTAGCTTTGTTGTCTTTTATATTTTGAAATAAAATGTATATTTTTATTTCTAAAAATTCCCCAAAGCAAAGCTGTAAGACTATACTCTACATGATTCATCAAAATGATAAATGTTAGTATTTGTCAGACATAGAGGTCGCAATCTTCAAAATCCCATGTATGCGGGATATGCCTAGTGAGAGAGTTTATAATAATAAAACACAAAATGAAGACCACTGTCAGGTGCCTAATTGATGTCTAAGTGCCACGAAGAGGTAGGAATGTCAGTTGTTAAATTTCTGTAGACATGGTAGATGTCGGTTTGAAACACCAGGTTTCGAATTTGTTCTGCCATCTTTGAGCCCTAGTTATTAAATCACATTGATAATCTCTCAAGACTATTTTCAAAAATTGAGGACGGTGGAAGCAGTTAAATACAAGTGTGACTAAATTCAGGCAAATCTATTCGTCTAGCTCATGCTTGCTGCGATATAGGCACACGGAATTTCAAGCTGGACAATCAGAATTAGCCCTTTCAAAATTTAGCAACAGTATTATGCTTATAGCATATGCATTCTACTTTGGTCTCCAGCTGAGGAGTCGCAGAAATCTTTATGACTCGTGGTCTTGGCGCACAGACAGAGATCATGTCGACACAGTAATTATCTGCAACATTTGGTATTGCAGTCATTTTCTGGCTGGTGTTATTGTGAAGAGGTTCCACATGGGGAGACTGAACACCAAGTCACGAGGAGGAGGAGGAGGAGCTTATCCAATACAAGGGGCTGAGAGGTTTTCCTCTACACATCAAGTGCTTAGGTGTCAAAGCACTGGTACTAAGTGTATTCACAGGTGTAAATACCAAATGACTAAATTGCAAACAGAGAAGTTCGAAGTGCCAAAGAGTCACGAGGAAGAAAATTTATACATTGTATGCTAATCTCACAGGTGTGAAAGTTACAGGTGTCGAATTGTGGTCAAAGAGATGCAATGTTTGAAGGTATCCACTGAAACTGCTAGAATCAAGACATTATTGAAGAGATTGAGGTCTTACGCCGAGTTGACAAAGTCAAAACTTTCACAAACATCAACTGCACGACCACAAAGGTTGAGATACTAAATATATTTCAGTTGCTGAGTTTAAAACCTATTGTTTACTTGATTGAAGGAGAAAAGACCTCGTTGAGAAGACTGCAGCTGGAGTATGTGGATGTGTTGTTCTGCCATAGACCTGATTCCCTTGGAGGAGACAGTGAGCGTCGCGAATTTTATCATTGATCGGGTCACAGGTTGAGCAGCCCAAATACAATTTTCTTGCAAGGAATAAGATTGAGATATCTTTTATTCCCAAGCCCTACAGGATCACCAACAAGCTCTTTGGATAAGAATGAATGAAATTCTAGATCTGGGAGAAAGTTTTTAAAAATATTTCACAATCCTGTAGTTTCAGTGGCTTGCACAGGTTGTAAAAGCCATTCTTAGCTTTAGGTGGCTTACAAGTTATAATTGTGGCTCATAAGCCACCGAAAGCATAGACAGGGCAAAGAAGCACTCTTTTTGCACATATTCAAGTTTCTTTGATCTGAATGCCATGAAGACGATTTTTATTGATATATAATAATTAATGGCATCACTATTGGGTTTCTATTCTAGTTTTAAAGGGTGCAAGCAAGAGGAGAAGATTGTGTTTGCTGCCTAAGTTTGGAAAAAAATGACTTATCTATCAAGGTGGAATTTTCAACTTCGTCCAGCAACTAATGAAGACTTGTGCAGCTGTCGAAGACTATAAAGGTTATTAGAGATTCGAGGCATATAAAAGGCAAATAGGTTATGAAGTTTTCCAATTTTCGGTTGAAGATATGACCAGCTGTCAAAGAAGGATCTCAAGTTTCCTTGTCATCACTAAAAGTTTGTTGAAGAGGTCAAATATGTTGAATATCAAATTATGAATCAAATTGCTCCTTGAGAATAGGATATTTTTCCTAGAATCATGTAATTGATTAGATTTGTACTCACTTGTAATTCTGAGATCCATGATTTGAGGATCTAAAATTGTTTTGTTAAACATATTTAAATGGATAGAGGCCACAGTCTGCATGGGGTTCGACTATGGGGACTTGACCACTACTATTGTATTCTTCAGACTTCATGAATACATATTAGATATAAGATTATTTTTCCATCTCTGTTCAGACTTTCACATTCTCTCTTATCTTACTTGTATCTGAATATTATGTTCATTTTTTATTGTTTGTCTGATGTATGATAGCTGACAACTTTTCATTACATCCATAAACATATAATCAGCAAGTACTTCACTTATTTTATCTGGCCATTCATATGTACTTTGTGTATATGTTTCTGCTAGTATTATAGGTATTCTCCATACTTTCACTATTTATTAACCTTCTGAACACCTTTGGTGGAAATCCTTATCTTTGTAAAGGTATTCATTTATGTCTAAAGTGTGTGAGATTTGATTGAGTCATCCATCTAGATCCATTTGATTAAAACATTGAGAAATTAGTAAGTTACCAAGCTTCTTCAAAGTACAACCTAGAAGAACATATTGGAGTGATAACAATAACATATGTAATATCTCATGCAAAAAGGATTTGATCATCGCAATAAAACGGTCAAAACATGAACCCAACATTACCCCCACGCCTAAGGATTTGCAGGTCCCACTGCAAACAAAAATGAATCACCCGACATAAATAGACTCGTGAAGGAGGGGGTGGATTGGATTTAGAAACTTCTCCCTCTTGTCCTGGGGATTTTGTCTCTAGCCTTTTACAATGTTTTGTAAATGCCTATCCATATTTTTCTCCCTTCCAACTGTTGAAGCAACTGAGCATTTTCTTTTTGCAATTTATCAATATCTAGGGTTTGATCAGATGGATAAAGAGAGGAAGGCTTAGGTATATCAACTTTAGAAGACGGTGTAGCCATCTGGGAGGAAGGAGTAACATTGTTTTTGTGAGGAAGACTTGGTGTGATAAGTTCAAATTTGATCAAGTTTCCTTTGTTATCGATCTACAACTGTTACATGGATCATTTGAGTGTAAGCAACCTTTCCTTGCAAAACATAGATTAAGAAAAACTGTAAATTAAAATGCACAGCAGGCTTATTAATTATACACACAAATTATGTTAGCAGTATAAAGTTTATCATTTTAATAAAAACAATTGTTGATATAATAGCCCAAAATATCATAAAAACAATATAACAGAATTTTTACAAAGATTCTACCTCCTCTTCTCATGGATTATATATATGAAGTATTTATCATTTGCCAGCTCATGAAACCCCTCCCCCACTCCTAAGTATTGTGACACCTCACAATAAAAAATATAGGGAACTAGTCAATTCTCCCAATAGCCTAAGATTTACAGCTTGTTAAGTGTAGAGATAAATTTCACATATCAGTTTGACGAGACAATTAAAATATGGACCCACCTATAGGATAGAATATTCTACATATAGTTAAGAAGAGGTAGGCGAGAGAGTCTTAATATAGTCTCAAAGTTAGTTCCCAATGGAAGATTTATGGAGTTCATTAACCTTAGCTTAACCATACATACTTCTTGTCATCTTTGTCTACATGTAATGTCGTACATCAGGACAAGTTTAATATTTAGGAATTTCTTATTTTTTTGTCAGATTATCATCCTCGCTAGGTAGAATGCCCTGCTACCAGCAAGCCTGTTCAATACTCCGGTGGGTTTACCTAGTCATACCACAGGCCAGTACCCACTGATAGCAGACCTGTTCAGTATCCCGGTGGGTTAGCCTCTTACACCCTCAAAGACTGGCCCACCATATTTTAAGATTTTAATATAAAGATTTCTTTGTGCAAGAAGATGGGGAGACAGCTCTGAAAAAAACTTTTCTTTTTTTCTTAGATTGGGATGGTATTTAGGATAGAGGATGACTCTCCTTTATGTATTCCTTAGAGATTGTCTTCATGTAAGGAGTACTTAAGAGGACGTATCCTATCTAAAGATATGGTATGATTAAGAATTTTTAGTGTGTAGTGAATGGCACCATTGGGAAAGAACAGAAAGGTATCTTTAGGCTCAACTCACTTTTTTTTTTTTTAAGTTATTGTGATGTTTCCATGGCTAACCGCTAATCAGACCTCCTTGTTACTCTTTAATAGAGATACTTTACTCACTTACTCGGGGTTCTTGGGGAAACTATACGAGTAACCTCTAAGTTTGATAGTCAAGGTATCACCTCCTTATATTCTCTAGTGGTGGAGGTTTAAGAGCAACTGCCTATTAAAGATGCCTTGAGAAAAATAAGATGGAAATCTTTGCAAAAAATACGGCTAATTACAACAAGTCATTATTCAATTGATTCTTAGCGGACAACAAGGTTCAAATATAGCAATATATTTTTCGAAGGAAAATAATTCCCTTTTCGTCTCCTTGGAGTTGTCCACTTGTTGTTTAGATGAATACCTGCAAAAATTTGCTAAAATTGTTTGTCAAAAACCACACTCTAAATATCAAAAACTTATGAGATCAATGAGATCAAGTCACATGAACATGTATCTCATAGTTCTTTTATTAAAAATAAAATGTAAAATGAGGTTGCATTAGACTTTAAGCTAAACTAACAACATGCAATTTTTATTTACTATCCTACCCTACCTAAAAAAGAAAGAAAAAGCGTTATTCAAGTGTAAGAACTTTTCCAATGTAACCATGTGTGAAACAAGATAAGAAACATACCCATAACTGCATATGAAAAATTTACCGCAGTGATTACCTGGATATGAAGAACCAACCAACCTACTTGTTTTGGCATCAGAAGGTGTTGAAGAAGAGAATGGTATTGTGGCCTGATGACCTCTTGAAATCAAATTTCAATGTAATCCCGATGTTCATCAACAATAATTTATATGATCTCGTTCATCATGTTATGCAGATCCTCTTCTTCTAGATGATTGATTTCTGAAGTACATAAAGGATATATTGCGATGGATGTTGAGAACTCCTCAATCTCAGGTCTTAGTGATTTTTCTCCACCAGATGTAGTCCATAATTTTTTAGCTTCCTTTGTAGTTTGGCAAGGAAAATCATTTTGTAGCTCATAGGACCTTGATTCTTTTAATATTTCTGTAGAGGTAGACAAGTTCTTGACTATTGTCAAGATGTGTTCTTCTTGAAAAGAAGAGATCCTAGTTGCTGCTAGGATTTGAGAGAGTTCTCCCAAACTAATGGTCACCTTTGAATCCATTATGTTGGTTGATGGGTCCTACCTAACATAGGGATTAGTGTCTAGGGTTTAAAACATCCAATTTTTTTTAATTATTATAGTCTTTTTTTAATTTTTAATCACAACTACCTAAAAGATGAAAGTCATATTTAAAGAAGATTTGCGCAAACCAAACACACCACGCTTGCATAAAATAAATCACACTTACAAGAAAGAAATCAAAGCATAAAATAAAATACGATTGCAGGAATGAAATCAAACTCACACGTGTATGAAAGTAAACACACTGGAAGGAAAAATAAACACACTTTGCGAAAGAGAAGCACACTTGCATGAAATAAATAAAACTTGCATAAAAGAAATAAAAGAAAACACTCTTGCAGTAAAATAAGCACACTGGCAGGAAAACTAAATTGCGGGAAAGTAAACGCATTGTGCAAGAAAGAAAGCACGCTTGCAGGAAAGTAAATTGTATAAAAGTAAGCACACTGTGCAGGAAAGAAATCACCCTTGCGGGAAATTAAATTGCAGGAAAGTAAACAAACTAAGAAAAGTAAACAAACTAAGAAAAGTAAGAAAACTGGCAGAAAAAGTAAACATTCTTGCGGAATGGGAACAACAAGGCTTTGGAACGACCCATTAAAATGGATGTGCAGGTTCTTACCTCTCATCTTAAAGTTTATCCCCCCCCTTGTTTTTTAATTAAAGGGAACCTACCTACCTAAGCTCTAATCCCTTTAGCACCTCCCCGTAAACGGCGCCAAAAATGTCGAGTAAAATATATGTTATCTAATTCGACATTAAATTGTCAACCCAGGGCTCGTAACCTTCGAGGTGCCAGCACTGTATATGCAAGTTTAGAGCTCTAATATAGCCTAGCCTAACCTAATCTAATCTAATCCCAATAAACTCAACGAATGAAGACCTTTACTTTAAATTTACAAATTAATCTACAACTAGGAATGATAAATTCATTATTTTAAGTGAACAAATAAACACAACCTATGTTCATGGCTAGTGAACTCATAAAGAAAACTATAGTTAAAAATAAATTATTTATAGTGAACTATATTCTTAAAGAAAAACTCACTATGAAAATATTCAACATCAATCATTCACTCTATGACATAACTAATGGAAAGTACTCTATTAAAATCACTGACTCAAGCAAAGCCATAAACTCATAAACTCATAATTTAACACTTAATTAAAAAATATTAATTCAAATTCATACTTAAAATAACAATAAAAACACTATGTACAAACCTACAATTCAAATTTATTACTGAGACTTCATTAAAATTTATAATCTGAAATGAACTAAACTATCATTAAGAATCATATCCAAAATCAACTAAAATGCTTTTAGAGATCATAATAAAAAATTTATTTATATCCTATCATACTAAGGAAAAATCAATAAACAAAATAGATCTACAAAGAATAATTGAAATGGAAATTAAATCTATCTTAATTACAGCTATCAAAACTTGAAACAACTAATCTATCAAAGCTTGCAAACAATCTTAAACTAATACTCTGTTTTAAATACTACTCTGTTTTAATTTGCAGAAATAAATTTAAAACTTTAGCACGTCATCTAAGTTAGTAGCATGCAGGCCAATTGCTAAGAAATAAGCAACACAACATGACAAATAACCAACTCCTATAAGCAATCTGCAAAAGATGAATTAGACAGATAAATTACAATCAGCATGTACAATAATTAAAACTAGAAGATACATACAGCAAGGAAACGAAGAAAATCATAACTAAGAAAATGAAATACACAATATAAATATCTATACAGTCACCCAGACAACTAGTGGGCCCCCCAGCAGGTCATGGCTACCCTTCAACAGCAAGACACAGTCACGGAATTAACATGGCATTGATATTAATCATGAAAACAGAGTTTTACATCCAAATCAAAATAATTTGTGTGTGACCCCGGATGGGGTGACACGCGTCCAGGATGATGAGGCGAGGTGGCAAGGGGAGGTGGCGAGGGAAGGCGGGGGGCCTTTAATACCTGTCCTCCCCACACACTCTGCGATTCATTATGCGCGTCAGCTCCATTCATCTCCATAACATGAAGCTACTCAGCACGAGCGCCATTGGTCTGACCAGCCAGAGCATTAAGCTCGGGGCTTTAATGGCGTTATTTGTGGTTTATTTTCCCATCAACCTTCTCGAGGGATCCATTGTGCTCGAACCGTCTTCTGCGCAGCGAGGCTGCCACCCAGTTCCTGGCGACTTAGCTCTCACCTCTGTTCCAGCTATGCCACGTTTGAGAGGCCGACCACGCAGGGGGGCTGGCTGGTATGCAACCGCCTCTAGACGAAAAAGACATAGAGAATTTCAGACTGCAGTGATTCTAGCCAGACGGCGCTGAAGGCAGGCAATTCGGGCAGCAGACTCACCTCCTGGCACAATCGTGGAAGAGGATTCGAGCATTCATCTCCCACCGGATTTTTTGAACAAGAAAATGGTCACCTTCTCGGATGATTGGGACCCCCACACCCGTGTCTTCCGCCCTGGAGATACTACCCCTGGCAGAACCCCTGCCGACTCCTGTGCTAAAGCCTCCTCAGACCCAGGCCCAGAACCCTGCATCATAGAAGAGGAGCAGTGGATGGACGTCGGTGCAGCCCAGGATGTCGATTGCCTGGGAAGTGATGACAAGCAGATGAGGCCGCCTTCGCCACCTCTTTTGCTCCCGTAGCAGTTGCAGCTTATCTTTGAACTCAGAAGCCTAGTCGAAGACCAAATCTTCCGAGCAGTCTGCGCAAGCCAGCGCCTGGACATGCTTTACTCAGCATACTCCAACGACTCGCCCAAGCGACTATGTCCTACCTGTGCTCAGCCATTCGCCATTCCAGCTCGTGCAGCAGAAGCACAGGACGACAAGGCGAGCCCCGGATAAAAGGTCTTAGAGTTTACATGTTTTGCTTTATGTTTGATGTTATACTTTCTCAGGACAGTAGTCCTCTAACTGTTAGCCTGGATAGACTTAGAAACTCCATTATCAAACTGTTGTTAGTTAAGAATATACCCCCTGGTTTCCTACGGGCAGGGTGGCTCTATGTTTTCCATAATTTTGGGACTTGTTACAGTGTGATAGCCAGGTGTCTTGGTTTCCTTCACAGGCAGGACACCTGGCTCCTATCTGCCATGTATACTCTTTTTTGAATGAAGTTTTAATAGGAAGGTCCCACTTTTACTTAAAAAAAAAAAAAAAAATTGTGTGTGTATGTATATAAATCTATTTTTCTTCCTAGCATGGAAAATAGGTATTTAAAGAGTGTTTACAGAGCTGATAGGTCGACCTCCTATCCTCTCAGAATAGTATGTTCATAACAAAATAAGTTACATCATTGAAAAGAAAAAAAAATTGAGGAATCTTCATTAAATGATTGAAACAGAGTAAGTAAATAGGCCATGGATCTCGAGCATCTTCAATGGTTGGAAACAAATTCAGGTAGGACACTGAGCAAGATGGATCCCAAGGGAGAAAAACCCATGTGCTCGAATTTCATAACAGTGCCTCGATATATGAGGATCTCCAACTTCTATGTGCTCCGAGTGCCGAATGGACTGTCGGATGGGGTGCTGGATGGAGTGTTGAATGGAGTATTTGAGTATTGGAGGGTCGAATCGAGGACCATGAACTGCTCTCAATCTGTTTACAATTTTAGGAAACGGCCCGCATGGGACCTAATTGGGCATATTGGGCACAAAACCCATGTGTTGGATGTTTATGATTCATCTTCCTCTTCCCATAAATTAAGATCTAAGTTCTCTTCTTGGAACAGTGTCGGATGAAGGTCTGGATGGAAGGTCGGATCACATTTTTGACCTATTGCAAACAAACAAGAAACTATATATCAGTGTAACTATTCAACTGAATATGAATTAATCATAAAACCATTGCAAAACGACGATTACACATACCTTGTGTGATTCCATGGAAAATTGATGTATAAATCTTGATAATACCTTTAAAATGGCTAAATGAGATCATAGAATATGTAATATCGCATGCAAAAATGATTTGATCATCACAATAAAACACTCAAAACACAAACCCGACACCATATCTCAGAGACATTATGGAAAGGGAAGGAATAGTGGAAAAGGCAGGGAGTAGACAATGTGCTAGCGGAGTAACTCGATCACATTTAATATCTCTTCCTCCTAAGGGAAGAGGAAAAATCCAAAGGGATAAATCACATGCATGTTGAAATAAGACACCTGGGAATCAAAACAAGTGATGGACAGCCATAACACTCACCCAAGCAGGAAAGACAAAAGAAAGGAAGAAAATAAAATAGTGTAACCCTACAAGAACTAGGAGCCCTGTTGATAAACTCGGGTAATATTAAAAATATCTTCCCCAAATCCCCCCCACATGTTTAAATGAAGATTATAACGTGGAATATAAGAGGCCTAAACATCCCAAGAAAGCAATGAATCCTTAAAAATAGACTGAGCAAGGAACAACCTGACCTATGTTTCATTCAAGAGACAAAATGCACTTTAGACATAATGGAAACAATCAGTAAAAAACACTGGAGTAAGTACAATATGTTGGTTTTCAAAAGACAACAGACAGTGGGAGGTATTCTTGCTTTGTGGAACCCACAATTGGTGAACCTACTTGCAGCAGAAGCCACAAGACACACACTTTCTATTAACATGCAAATTATAGGGAACAAAATCATAATTATATGCATTAATGTGTATGGCCCACAGGTGATGGAGGAAAAAAGGAGAATGCTCCTAGACCTAGAGAATCAAAAGGATCGAACTAGAAACCTCCATTGGATCCTGGCAGGGGATTTCAACATCATCACTACACTCGTCGAGAAAAAAGGTGGCACCAGGAGACTCGACAGAGATGCGGAAGAATTCTCAACTTTCATTGACACAATGGAGCTTGTGGACATCAGGACCAACAATGGGTAGTTCACCTGGAACAACAAATGACTAAATCACCACCAAGTAGCTACAAGGATAGACAGATTCTTGGTGTCATAATCCATCATTTTGCAGGGATTAACTTTGGACTGCAACATCCTCCCTTGGGGGGGATCAGACCACTGGCCAGTTTAACTGGAAGCTAATTTTCAAACTACACCGAAGAAAAAACCATTTAGATTTGAGAAATTTTGGATCGACCATACCACCTTCAAGGAGAACATCAACCAATGGTAGCAGAAGGAACTACTGGACCAAGGGACAAGAATGTTCAAACTTTACAAGAAACGCAAGTACATCAAACAAAAATTCAAGCAGTGGAACAAGGAAGTCTTTGGAAACATAAACCAGGGGAAAAAAAGTATCGAGGACAGAATGAGGAAGCTACAAGAACTATGCATCAAAGAGGGATGCACAGAGGATCGAAAAAAATAAGAGATCCAAATGACCCAGGAATGGGAAGCAAGATGTCAGCAGGAAGAAACTCTGTGGTGCCAAAAGTCCAGAATAAGGTGGTTAAAGTAAGGGGAGAGGAATACCAAGTTTTTTCATAGAACAACTATTGCAAGAATATCCCATAACAAAATTTTGAATATTAGGGATCAGGACAGGAGCGAAAGAGAATCCTGCCAGGAAATTGAAAATACACTGGTCAATCACTTCCAGGGGCTAGCCCAAGAACCCAACCAAGACAGATCTGAGGCCATACAAATAAAAATTTAGCACATCCCCAAGTCGGTTATAGAGGATCAAAATGTCAGCCTAAGCAAACCCATCGCAAAGGAATAAATTGACCAAGTGGTCCAGGAGATGCCCAAAGAAAAGGCCCCAAGCCCGAATGGCTTCACAATGGAATTCTTCAAAGCCTACTAGGAAGTGTTTAAGAATGACATTTATAGGGTGGTGGAGGAATCCAGGCATTCTGCATCCATCCTGAAATATTTAAATTCCACAATGATCACTCTAATCCTGAAAGAAAATGAAGCTAGGACCGCAGACCACTACAGGCCTATATATTTATGCAATGTAATTTACAAGATAATATCCAAAGTCATCACCAATAGACTGAATCCACTCCTTCCCACACTGATTTCACAGGAACAGGTGGGTTTTGTGGAAGGAAGAAAAATCCTGGACAATATCATCCACGCCCATGACATAATTCACACACTGAAAATCCAAAGGAGAGGGGGGATGATAATCCAACTAGACCTGGCAAAGGCTTACGAAAAAATAAGTTGGCACTACGTGGCTAATACGTTGGAATATTTTGAGTTCGAACAGCGCTGGATCAACTAGATCGTCACTCTAGTATCAATGACAAGCTACTCGTTGCTAATCAATGGAGCCCTAGCCAAACCTTTTTGTACATCCAGAGGCATAAGAAAAGGGGATCTGTTGTCCCCCTTCCTTTTCATTCTAATGATGAAAGAGCTAAAAAGAATCATAAAAAGCGAAAATGCAGCTGGTGAAATAAAAGACATCAAACCTTTTGAAAACTGTCCAACCTCCACACACCAAAAATTCGTTGATGATACCCTACTCCATGGCACACCCATGGTAAAGGAAGAAAATGATTTTAAAAGAATCTTAGAAGACTTCGGGGAAGCCTTGAGGGCAGAAATCAACCACTCCAAATCCATGATATATTTCTTCAACACTAATCCAGCAATTCAAAGAAACTTGGCCAACATTCTTGGGTTTGAACACAAAACGCTCCCAACGAAATACTTGGGAATATCCTTGATGAACATAGCCTGCAAAATTTCTATGTGGGAAGGAGTTATCAGCAAACTGTAGGAGAGGGTAAACAATTGGATATACAAAGCCCTAAACCTGGTTGGAAGGCTTATCCTCACAAAAACGGTTCTACAAGAAATTTTGGCGTATATGATGTCAGTGTTCCCATCCCCCAAAGGAATCCTACAAAAGATAAGAGACAAACAAAGATACTTCCTATTGTGATGCATAGAAAATAAAAACAAATGGGCCATGGTGGCCTGGGATAAGGTATGCAGACCAAAAATCAAAGGTAGCCTAGGGTTACAAGACCCACAGGTAACCAACAAAGCCTACGGAGCAAATCTCTAGTGGAGATGGGTAAAAGACAAATAGGTGTCATGGGAAAACCTCTGGAAGTCCAAGTAAGACCCAAACATCAACGACCATGAGAGAATTCGGTTCATGGTCACAAGGGAGGGATCAACCATCTAGAATATAGCATGAAGAAATAAGAATTGGATCCAGAAACACATCTTTTGGGAAGTTTGAAATGGTATAATAGAAAGGTTCTGGGAGGACGCATGGCAACATGAACCAAGAATGGAAAATTCGGACAAGGAGGAGCTCCAACAGGAAATGATTGGGAAAGGAAAAACAAAAATTTATCATTACTAGAAGCAAAGGGATGGCAGTGCCAGATGGAGGATCTGGGACAAACTTAATCCACAAAATAGATCCTGGATCAAAACAATAACGAAAGAGGTGGAGGAGGAATTGAGGAAAAGGAAAATTGGGTTCTTGGAAGAAGAGGACCAATTGAGGTGGGGCAGGAAAAATGGGGGTGAATTCAACTTAAAATAAGCACAGTATTATATCGCGGGCCAGGACCAAGAAAATATGGAGGAACAATGGGAAAAGATTTGGAAAATCCCCCAACAGAAAAAAATCAAATTGTTCAAATGGGTAGTGCTCCATAACTGAATTTTGGCTTGGGATAACCTCATGAAAAAGGGTTTCATAGGTCCCTCTCGCTGCCATCTCTGTCAAGTCAAGGAGGAAACAACTGATCACCTCCTCGATGATTGCAGTTACACAACAGAGATTTGGGATTGGGCAGCATACATCTTCTACCAATCCAATAGGATTCAGGGGAACATCAACGTAACCATCAACAATTGGAATTAGGGTTACAACAAAAATTAAATGGTGAACCTTTGCTGGAATCTAACGATGGGGATGATCATCTAGTCAATCTGGAAAGAACCGAATCAACACATCTTCGAGAATGAAAGAACACCGACAGAAAGGCTAAAGGGGGAAATAGTCTCTCAAATAAGAGACATAGTGTAGAGCCGCAACTGCAATACGGAGAAATCTCAACTTACAAACCAAGACTCCCACATCCTGTATTTTTTCCATATAAAAGAATGGCGTAACGACATACTTGTAGGGCGCAACCCGCAACTCCAGATAGGATCCCGCAACTGGACTACCCCTCCATCAGGGTTCCTCAAACTCAATTTTGACAGGGTGGAAAAAGGAAATCAAGGAGTGGTAGGGGCAGGTGGAGTGATCAAAGACAGTGGTGGAAACATCATCCAACTATATGTTGGGAGGATGGGAAACTCAACCAACAACACGGCAGAATTTGGAGCCTTAGAACTTGGCCTTGAAATCCTAAGTCATGAAAGGATGACAAACACCATCCTATAAGGTGACTCTACCCTGGTTATCAACAAGGAGAAAAGACTCCAAAAATGGCACCAAAGTGGGCAAGGTTCAGTGCCACTGGTGCCTTGCACACTCCCTACAGAAAATCCAGGAGCATATGAGAACTTTGAATACAGTGAAGTTGCACTGGGTGCGCAGGTCAGCGAACAGGCTCGCCAGTGAGGGGATCGACAAGGAAGGCCTGGAACTAGACGATACCTAGAACAACATTCTGAGCAGGCAACTCTGAACAAATTGCATCCACCTTGCGGAAAAATATCATGTAGGCATTTTAAGCATGGAAGGTCACATCGAGGAGGACATCTCAAGGCCTCTCGGAAGGTATGCAGGCCCCAGGCAGAATAGGATTTCCTAACACTCTACCACCAATTATCATGCAAGATCAAAATAAGCAACAGAAAGATGACCGGAAGCAAGGCCAATACGCAAGTAAGAGGTGCGAGGAAAGCACGAGTGAAAGGCCAGGCAACAAGTCACATGCAATGAATGGTGTAAGGCATGAGGGGTTGATGATAACCAGGATCAATCCAGCAGGCCAAGTACAGGTACGGAGAGAAACACAGTTGAATCTGAAGCAAGCAAGGGCAATGATCGCTCAAGGAAAAAGGATGACCCGTCATGATCATACGAACCGTAATAGGAAAATTGATGAAAGAACTCACCACCACGGACAAACCAAGACTGAAAGGACGGGCTCGCAAAGGAGAAAGGTTAATAAGAATAGGGACAGTAGAAATAGATGCAATCATAAGGAGCACAACAATAGTGATTATTACAGAGTCAAGGGAAGGGAAAGTAAGAACACCTATGGAGTGAGGCACAAGCCGAGGAACCAGAACAGGAGTTGCGAAAGGAAAAGTGGGATGGCCCGACTAAAGAAAACGCACAGAAAAAGGAACCCCCCTGGGAAGGAAGTCCCGAAACTTTCACGATGATTAACAAGAATCAAGTATGCAACAAAATATGCAGACGGAACCTTCCAAACTCTGGTTGCATCGAAGGGGAAGGCGACCATCACTTGGTGGGAAAATGAACTAAAGGACAAGAGCAAAGGTAAAGTGTGGGATGCATTGGTACAGGAAGCAGACTGGGCAACTGATACAGGAGCCATGCAACCCAGGGAAACCCTCTACCACAAAATGGTGGAGATGGCTTAGCTAACCAAGATGATGATTGGGAAAGTGAGTTCAGAAAGGGAAGAAGCCAGGCAAAAGAACAACAAGGAAAACAAGACAATGTTGGACGAGATCCTACGTCGCATCAACAGTCTGGAAACTATTACCAAAATATTGGTAGAGGTCGAGAAGGACCAAAACTGCAAGCTAGAGCAATTGGCAGCCCAGTTACACCTCTACCTACGCTATGTCCATCGCATGGACATCACGTCTTCCAATGGACATGGTGCGCCAACTCAACTCAGGAAGACTCGCATGACCTCCTAGAGGGATAATAATAAGATCCAAGAGGATGGCGGGAAGGAGCACCCCCAGGTGCTGAAACACTTCATAGTTATGGCTTAATGATTTGGTAGTCTATAGGCAGTAATGCCAGACTTTGTTAGGTTAGCTCAGATATCTTTCACGCTCTGGTTTAGGGGGGATGTTTTGATCTCTTATTTTATGTATCTGTTTTTTCTCAAAACTGAATATGGAAGGTCTGGTCTGGTTTCCCTTGGTGGCAGACTAGCACCATCCCTCGTTACTATCAATTTATGCAACCAGGGACCCCCTGGTCTGGTTTCCTTCTAGGAAGACCAAGATCCCCATTTTTTGTATCATAATCTTTCCAGTAATATAGATTCCTACACTCACTTACAAAAAAAAAAATTAACCTTCCAATTAGGGTAGGGATGCTCATATTCAAGAGAATCATGGAAGAAATGATAATGGGGCTCAAAATTCAAGAGACTCATTGCAATCATGAATAAATTGAGGCTTCTTGGTCTTCCCTTCAAATTCTAAGGGTTCTATTTTCATGATGCAGGGAATCATGGCCATATTCTCTGATGGCACTTCAGGTTCTTGTGATGCTTTCTGAGAATACATCTTTGTGATTGAACTTACATATAATGCTTGAACAACCATTCCTAATTCTATTTTGAAAGTTAATATACCATTGTTTCTTTTCCATTGTTGTAAAAATATTGTACCCATATTTGTAGGTTGATTTTTTTGATGTAGCATAGTTAAGGATGAATGAAAATCCTAAATACACATATATTTTTGCTCATCTTCTTAGTACTCTATGTCCTGCAAATTTCGTCTTTGTATATTGTATGTGCTTATGATATTGATTGATTGTAAGATATTTTCAAGTGTTTGGTGGGATCTTGTTGTTTTTTACTAATCCTGACTTGACTGAGGTATGCGATCTAAATAACATTATGAGGTTCCTGTTTAAGCTTGGTCTCGTTCTATGATGTTATTTATAGTAGTGCTTTTATTTAATTATCAACAATATATATATGAAGTATGTGTATGTGAAAATCATGCACTCTGTCCCCTTAAATTGATATTAACAATAATTGCTAGAATTCAGTTGAGTTCTTGCTCAATTTCATCAAAGGAAATAATTGACTTGACTTCAAAAACTGAGACAAATGGATCACATTTGAGGGAAGTCACAGTATTAGCTTTCTATATTTTGCATACATTTCTATATGTACATTGACCACAAAGACTTTAAACTAATATCCCCTCTTGATTATTTCTTGGTGGATCTCTACTCCCTGCTCCAAAGCTCCCATCTTGCCACATGACGAAAGAACACTCGCAAACGTAACCTGATTGGGTTCAACTTAAATGAAGTTTTGTAGAAATAACAAACATTTCTTGTTTGTAGAAATAATAGACATTTTTTTTCCTAGTTTATGTTAATTTTCTTTCTAGCTTAAATGTAGTTTTGTAGAAATAACAGACATTTCTTTTTTTTCCTAGTTTTCTGTTAATTTTATTTCTAGCTTAAATGCAGTTTTTGTAGAAATAACAGACATAGGTATTGCTTGTGATTAGCTTGTATCCAACCTTTAAGGCTTGTTTATTCATCCTAGGGAATCATGATTGCTCCATTCATAACTTGGATGACTCAATCCTACAACCATAAGAGAGATTCCATTAGAACTAGATAAAGGGATGCATCATCACCCTTAAGAGAATATAGGTCTCTCTACTCATCATTTAAGATGATATGACTTGTATTCTATTCAAGCTAGTGTATTTGTATGGTCCCTACTAGAATTTTCTTTACATCCACCTTGCCTCATATGTTGCATCCAATTTTCCTTATAATATAAAGACTTTTTAGAGTTTTAGGAATGTATTCAAGCAATTTCATGGGGATGGAATCCCATCCCTAGTTTTAGGGAACTCAAGTTGGAATTTTTGTGGGAAGTCGATAATAGGAAAATCATTTTTTTTAGTGGTTTTAGGTGAATAAATGTACAAAGTTGTAGAGCTAATAAGTATCAACTCAAACAAATCATTTACAAGTGAAAGGAATTAGAAGAATTTTTATTTAATCATGTAAAACAAACTTTTTGGTTTTGAGAACTTGGAACCAAGGTGGCTAAGATAAAGACATATATCAATTGGTATTTAAGAAGGAATATAATTTTATGAAAATGTACTTTTATTGTTTGAAATGGAAACATGTGTTTGAAATAATTCTCATATTTCAAACTTTGATGTACTATACAATGACCAAACTTCTCATACTTCTTATACTATGTTGTATTGTACAATGTCAAAACTTTATTGGCATGTCTTCATAAATTCATTCTTATACTTTTGATCCTAGGTGAGATAAGCCATGGTAATTACTAGAACCCTAGGTCGATTATCCAGTTGCTACAATGGGATTGGGAAGAATGATTTTCCCTGCTCCATTGGTGTGTCCTCCATTTCTTCATATTCACCTTCTTCTTCTTCTTTTGACTACTAGCCAGAATCAACAATTGGGCTAGATTCTTATTCTCCTCAGGATCTCTATCATCTCTACTAGTGGTTGTGATGATGTGTTGAGCTTGTGCTTTAGTTTTCCTGATTCCATTGCCCTTGGTCATGACTCTTATCTAAAATTTCAAAAATTCTACTTTTCTTTTGTGCAACTTAGGTCTACTGACTTTCAATCAAGTTTTGAGTTTTCATCTCAAATAGTATTCCCACCCGTTAGGGATTTTGGTTCTTCATTATCCACGAAATCAATAATAACATTTGGAGGGACTTCCTAGTTGTTTATGGATAAATTCGTGAGTGCGGACACAGACCAATCTCCCCAGATCCACCTGGATCTGGAACAAACCGTACCAGAATACTACTCTTTCCCTAGATCTAAATACTGAATGAACTAGGAGAAATGGATAGTGGACATACC